>JAQFZX010000009.1:0-162629 GCA_034682405.1 Hydroisotoma schaefferi | reverse complement strand
GATTTATCTAAACAAAGCTGGTAATTTACCAATTTTTTCTCCTTCTTTTGTTTCAATTTTGATATCAGGTTTCATTGACTTAATATTACATTTTCGTGTGGTCCATCCACCTATTAAAAAAATGGCCTTGACGCGATTGCTAAACCCAAAGAAGAAGATCTCGCTCAGAAGAATATGACATGAACCTCATATTTTGCCACAATAAGTAAGTACGCTTGTTTACAACCCAGCAATTACATTTCAACAGGCAGGTTTAGAACGACTATAATTATTGCTGAATCAGAGCTCTTTTTCTTCACAACGTGGATTAGCAGGTGATCGCGTTATTAATAGTATTTATTGCTAATCTCGATTATCTAATGATTTTTTTTATCCCAAGCTCAAAATCATCTTTGGTAGCTGTGTTCAATTAAATATTCTGGATGCGTGAGACTTTTTGCGGTTAGAAGTAGAACCCCATGCAGATGCTGAGAACAATTTACAAGGATGGTGTCATCCAGTCTGGGCCTGCTATTCAGCTCCAGCCAGGTGAAATTAATTACTCTACTTCTCCATTTGCAGATGTTGATTATATTAAATCTAATACCAACCACCTCAAGCATAAGAATTGATTGTTTTTTATAGGATTGAAGCTCCCAATTTCCAGTATGATTTATTACGCGATTTATTAAAAGTTGTTACATATCGTATGTATTCATTTATTAAAATTCTCCAGCATATTATTCAGATTAGAGCTAAAGAAAAACTCTGCTAGCATTCGTATGTTGATATGGGGAGGTTTTGCAGCTCCGAGCGTTTTCAGGTTGGAGGATGTTTTATGATTATTATATGCATTGCAAGGTTGTGGTCAACAATAAAGGACTTGGACAAGGCGCATCTTCTCCACCAACTGCCACTTTTTCTAGATGATCTGTTACTACCCCTGCCTATAATTTATTTATTTTGCTGATTACTGCAAAAAGGGAAACCTAAGACTTTAGGCATGTTAGGAAGGCTTTTAAGGAAGGTATATAGTTTTATAGATCGTAAGTCCAGTGGTGGTCAACCTAAGTTGTCTAAATTATGGATTTCCTCAACTATACCTATAACTCTTTCTTAATGCTTTAAGGCTAACATAATTTGATTCTAAAGGGTGTATTATGTTCTCGAGAGAAAAAAATTATTCTTACCCGTTTATTGGGAATCATCCGTTTATGGTGGTTGTACATATTTTATCCCTCTGATCCCGATTTTATCCAATTTATTAACTTGTTATTGTCACCTACAAAGTTAAGGATTTGTCAACAAATCTAATCAATACTGAGATTCTCTGGGTTCCCCATCTCATAAAATTCCGCAATGTCGTTAGGTGTAGGAACAACAGCAACGATGCTATTATACGCTTGACATTTAGATGCTTCTAAGAATCACTATAAAGATCACACTCCAGCGAGCTCAATAACACCTATACGCTCTCCAGACACTATTTTTGCTACTCCAAGTAAATCATTGTTAGCTAGGTAATGTTATTTTTTAATACAAAATTCAAAGGTAAGGACCGACCAAAAGAGTTTAATCGAGTAAAGCTATTATGTCCATGAAAGGAACAATTTACTGATTTTTCTAATATAAATAATACTACAAAATTCCATTTTTAATCAATTACCAACCTACTGACTGGTAAGGTTGTTAATTAAGAACCGACTATCTAGAAAAATTATCCAAAGAAGCAGTCTCAGTTAGGAAAAAGTTTATTCCTTTAAAAAAAATAAAAGAACCGTGGTCTTCACGGAGGTTGAGGAAAGACTGATTCAATTTGAACTCCTACACATCAAGTCTTAAGACAAATCTTATCTCGAGGGAAGAAGTTCTTTACAATACAAAACACCCTTCTTAACATTCCCATTGACTATTTACCTACCTCTGCGAAGTTATCCTTTACTTACTCAAGTCAGCTAGTCTTGGCTAGACCAAGAACATTTATGCTGGCCGTAGTCATCTTGCTTAACAACACTACCCATAAGAAAGAAGTGAAACACTATTGCCTACTATTTATTACTAAATACAAACACTTACTGGATTTTCTTATTAAATAGCTACTTTAAGTTTATGTTTGAGGCTTCTTCATCTTTGCGTGTCTGCTACCGCTTAGCCACTACCTCATCTTCATCCATTTCCACCTAAATTGCATGGCCATTTCAGTTATTTTTCTTTTGTTTTTTGCGATAAACTGCTTAGAAAATACTTATGTGGCTAGAGTTAGACTGTGATTGATCAAGGGGTAACATAGTATGCATAAAATCATCGATGCAATTATAAATAAATAAGTAAAGCGTTAAAGGGTTGTTAATTTACAAGAGCAGTTAAGCTTTATGAATTTATTAATTTGAGGTGGAAAATACTAAAGTAAGCTATTTTGATTGAAATGAAAATGATATTGTTTACATTAAAGAAAAAAAATAATTGACAGGCAGCATAGAATGTCTTGTTTTCCCTTGAAGTTTCCACTTTTTAACGATGTTTTAATTAGTCGTTGGCTGCCTCTGCCTTTGAGTATAGGTACTCAGGTATTGCAGAATTTATTTGCTGTGTTTGTGGTGCAAATTTAGTTTTTAAGTAAATGTTCTTCTGTGAGATGATACGTTTTACGTTTCCTCCCCAGGTTTACAACTTAATTTTATATCAAAGGTCAAGGTTATTTGGTTGATTGCCTTATGCTACAGTAAGTCTGTCCTTGCTTTAAGTGGAGGCTTTTGATTTCAACGAAGATGTTTTTTGTTTAAATTGACCAATTTGAAGAATCCAAATTAGGAGAGATCATCTTGTATAACTGCAATCCGGTAATGAAATAAATAATACAAGCGTGCAAATACAAGAACGTAGGAAGAAATAAACCATTCTTCTTAACTAACCCTGTTAGATAAGTACAGCAAGCCAACGAATACAGTTGTAGCTCAATTTAAATTAGAGTTTACTGTTGAAAAAGGTAATTTAAAATCCCAGAACTATTAAAATCAGTACCTGAATCAGTGTCTGAGACCATAGTAAAGTGCAAAACCTCACTAAGATTTAATGCAATTTAAAACAAAAGCAAAAGGCTGGTAGTAAAAGTTTATCATCTTAAAAATCTTTAAACTCAATCAACCAATTTCACCCACGGGCTGTCAATTTACGTGGTTAATATGGGCATTCGAATTTACAGAATCTTCAGAGTTCATGCTAAGAACTTCTGTTGTAAATCATACTATTATCACCAACCCAGCGGCAGCCGTCTTATAAACCTTTCAATGTCAAGGTTTCTATCCAGAGGGTAACTAACAGCTCAAGTTAGGAAAACTTGACTTACTTTATCAACGACAAGCAGATAAGTGTAGCACGTATTTGCATATAGATTGATCAATCTACTTTGGACGCAACTAAGTAAGTAGGCAAATAAGCTATAATAGAAAAGTAGTAAGGTCTACGATAGGGTATAAAAATATAATTGTTTCCAAGGGCGGACCGACCATCATAAATCTAAATTCTCTTTTTGCAAACCGTTTCATATAAAACGAGAGCAATCAGCAGAAGTTAATCGTATCTGAGTCACTCTAGCCTAATGAATCTTTAATCGATTATTAAGTAACTTTTGCCTTTTTCAACACTTCCAAATACAATTGGCATAAACATCCTTCAGGAAAATGAAACCCTGTCTTAGCAAATCACTTAATCAACAGGGAGATGAAAAACAAAGTTATACAAATATATATGCGACGACAGAATGATTTCATTTTTCTCAAACTAAACTTTTTGTAAATGTTTTACTCCTTGATCTCTGCGAGAAGTGCCAAAATAATGGATTAAAGCTTCACTCACAGCTCATCAGTGATCAGAAAGATTATGATTAAGACTCAATTGTTCGCTCACTACAGCAGAAGTTTTTTTTACTTCAGAAGATCAAAGATGCAATTATTATAGCAGCAACCAGCAACAACAATCAAAGCTGATTTAAGATATCAATCACTTGTTCTAATAGACCTAAAAACTCAAGAAGGACTTTCCATGTTATCATCATAATTTCTATACCCGTTGAACGAGAGAAAAAACGGATATTCAATGAGGATAATACTAATATTTATCAGCTTAGGAAAAATAAAAGCAATTTACTACCAATTTTAGCTTATTCAAATGAAAGCCAAATGAAATGAAACAACTTAGTTCTCATCAAGCTGTACAATAGTTGACTTAGTTTTTCATGAAACACCGGGGAATAAATGGGATTTGTAGGCCTTTTAGAAAATAAATGTTCCTTTTGTTAGGTCACTATGAAGTCAGCATGCAAACAATGTGATAAAAGGTTAACTCCATATTTATCAGCTATTCATATTAATTTTACTACTGAAGTTCCAATCGTGATTCAAATAATGTCGGCTTAGATTGTTTATGGAGGTTGAACCTTGTTAAAAATGAAAAGCGCTTTCGATTTGATTACATTCCCCTTCGCAAACAGTAAGATAGCAGGTTCTACTAATAATAAGCAACTTAACTACTTTAACGATGAAGATAAGCGCTGTAGCATTACCACTATCAACTTGGACTTGGAGCTAATTCTTATGCCAGTGCGTATGTATGTTGAGCAAAGGAACATAAACAGGAAGGAAGTTGTTGATTGTTCAAGTATTGCCATTTAATGTAATTTCTGACCATCTTCCTCCTTAGTCATGAACTTGATGTATGTTTCTTGTTCTTTATATAGTCTTTTTTGATGTAACACTTTTACAATATACTTACGTAGCAATATATAGGTACGCCTAATTCACACAAAAATATAACATGCTGTGAAACGTAGCGGCCATTCGTTTTCGTTCTTTTTTACCTTAACTTATGCACGCTAATTATGTACCTTTGTAGACTGGGAACTCACCATACAAAAATTATCCTAGGTGTAGGTAAACCTTTTATCGTAATTTTGCCACTTTATATATTAAAATAAATGAGAACGAGAGTGTTGAGAGAGAATGAGTGCATATGCAAATCATCCATGCTTTTATTGTTGGGTTATCTTTTCTTAATTAATGTCAGTCTCCCATGAGACTCTCCTTCTATTATGAAAAGAAATAAGTCCATAACTTTTCTGTACTAATTCACATTCTTCCTAACAGTTGAAGTTAAAAAATATGAGTGATGATGATTATTACTTATCTACTGGGCAATATAGTATGCATGTTATTTTTAACGACAAAGACCTATACCTATTCTTTATTGGACTGCATTTTAGATGAAGTGTTGTCAAATTAATAGATTGAGCAGGAAGTACACTAAATTTATTTCGCCTGTCATCAAGTCCAATGTATTTCACCACTAAAACACACGTCAGATCAAATTCGACAAAGTCTCTTGCCCAACCAATTTTAACGCTTCTTAGCAAACAGTTTGTTAATGTCGGGTTACTTGAAAGCAAATCGTGAGGAGAATATGGTGGATCTATAATTACTTAGCATTAATCGGTACCAACTACTACACGGTACTTGTATTAGAGTTATTGCAAAAATTGTAACACAAATTAACTATGACCCTGACCATCTTCCTTCAGGAAAACAAAAGTAAAAATTGTTTCGTTGTGGCAGGCTCAAGAGGATCGCCACATGAACTCCATCAAAACATAATCAGCTTGTATAAGTTATGTAACCACTTTTAGTAGTTTTTTTTTAAAGTAAATGCTTTGATATCGTGATCAGTATAATATAAAATACACAAAATATGACAGACTCTGCTGAGACATCCATTTTAAACGTCTTTGGAATTTATGGTTCTGAACTGGAAGCTCAAAAATATGGGATCAGCACTCAGCAGGAACTCTGTCCTCTGTCACTAAAGATGAAGAGTTAGAGGAAAACAATGGACATCAGCGTTTACAAAAAATGAATTTAACCTCAATCAAGCTCTTATCTAAACCAATCTGTCGTCGTAAATTATGCACCTTTAGATTACATCTGATTTAAAATTTAGCATTAATTCCAAGCATATTACACTAGAAGAAGACAAGCGTGTGGATTGAGTTAAAAATTATTGCTCCATTGTATCACAAACTGTAATGGAAGAAGCGATGACGTAAAATCTAGTTTTTACAGATGTCAATTGGATTTGCATGCATGCCGGTATAACGAAGAATGATTAGGATAGAACGGAAGAAATTTAAAATATGGCCTAAATCAAGAACCACGCCCAACTTTGAGGCTAATAAAATATTAAATACGCTAAGTTTATTGAGAGATTATGTCACTCTGCTCAAACCGTGATATAAAATTACTAAATTATGCATTAAAACGGTTTATCTCTTGCTTCACATAAGTTTTAAGTGAGATATAGTAACAGTTCAATTTAATATTCATAGTCAAATTTGGAATTTAATTCCTCGTCAAATGCAAATTGAAAAATCATCTAGTATAGAAATTAGGAGTACAACAACGCAGGGGAAAAGGCCATCTAACTTGCTCGACCGATAGTTTAATAAAAAATGAAGACAAAGACACTACTACAATCATAGACTTTTGCATTCACCTTACCTGAAGAAATTGTCTTTAACACTGTAAGAAGGCGCAGCTTCACCTTCTCTCACGTCGTGAGCAACTTCTAAACTTGTTCGTCGTTCCTCGCAGCAATCATCATAAGCTAGCTAATGCATCAATATACAACAACCATTCTTTGCATCGTCGTTATTATTTTTAGACCGAAACTAACTAAAAGTTCGGGTGAACTGTTTGACAGTATCCTACTTCGTAAATTCATTTCTTAACTGCCTTGCATGGTAAATTTTAAAAATATTATTGTTTTTGATTAATATGGATGCTGAGCGAGGATGTATGAGGGTCTGCCTATGCAAGAAGCACATACCTTACTTTATCGTTAACTTATTCAATTGCTAAAGTTGTGTAACCGAGTACGTGTTTAATTAAAAATTTTCTTTTAAAAAGTTTAATTTCATTTGTTTACAAAGGAATACAATTTTAAGATTCATCTCTACTTTAAAATTACAATGTAGCACAGATACTATTAACTGTAATTAAAACAAAATTTAAATGATATTGCTACAGATTTTCAGAGTTACACTAATGAAATATCTGCAGCGTATAAACATACTAACGACTAAGTAGCATTATTGAACTAAAATCCGATGCGGAACGAAAATAGAGTTGCCAGTTGTGAATATAAAACAACCAGTAGTTCTTCATTTTAACTAAGCAATTTTATAAGTAGAATCGCCTCAGAAAAAGCCATCTTATTGAATCCAATCCAATGCATTTACTTCTATCAATCATTGAAGACAGTTACACTCTGTGCAGTGTTACCACTTGTAATCTTGATTTTCACATTGTTTTCTTAGAAATCGGATTTGTTCCATGTGCTACACCACTTAAACAGGATATCCTAGACCAATCCACCTCAAAGGGGTAATTGAATCAGTGCTTTCTCCAACCATCCCAGACACAGACCAACGGTCTATCCAACGTTGTTGATTGCCTTCCCATTGCTCACTTCCTCATACCTATTGAATTTACTTTACATCAGACCGGATCCAGTGAGACTTGCCCTCCCTCTCCCTCATCCAGTGCGTTGCATTGGCCTAGGGTAAAGCCAGGAGTCTCTGAGTTTCGAAAGTCAGACTTGGTACGGCTGGATGCCTGCCCGTACGACAATTTGTACTGTCATACAGTATACATCACTCACTATCAAAATTAGAGACAGCAATTCGATAAAGAATCACGTAGTTTACTTTGAAAAGGGGCATTACTTCCACTTGTGATCTCATCTCATCTCTTCAGTCCTTGACTCAACAAACCAACTTGCATTCCTTCCCTTCTCTTCTAACTTATCCTATCCCTTCGTTAAAGCCATGGTCATAAACTATTACACCATAAATTTGCTGTATGCTCGGTTGGCTCGTATTTATTTGTATCATCTACCAAAATTCGATGCTAACTTCTAATATAAAGGTGTATGTAAGAGGTCGTCGAAATTCAAAGCAAAAGCAAAGGAAATAAGAGATTTGTTAGTTGAGATGCTTGTGACTACTCTAACCTAAGACTATTGAGCCAAAGCCAATTGAGCTTGATTATTGCTATGATCGCGCTGTGTGCAGGATAGTTGTAGGGTGGGTGAAGATGGTGACAAGTACCGGGGTTTACATACCAGGAAGAAGTAGAAGCTAAAAGAACTAAAGAAGTCTCCAATGACATGAAATTTGTAGTAAATAGCAAAGCAAAGGCAGGAAAATTTGGAATGTTGAATACGAAATATGAGACTTGCGACCTTATAACTGTTTGCAGGCTAAAAGCCCACTACTTCTCTCTGTTTTATATGAAATTTGAAATCGAGATTTGAAATCCTTTAAACATTTGACACTGTAATAGGACCTGGGTACTTTTTTTTAGGAATAGTAATAAGAATTGATTTTCTCACATAAATTGGAAAAGCATCCATCGGCATCTCATCTGGCTTAATTAAAAATGAAAAGTAGCCTTTCCTTTAACTTGTCTGAAAAGTAGGTGCAAATAAGTGTCAAATTCCTTCTACCCTTTGAAACCTGCTTCAACGTAGAAAATAAGTTAACTTTAGTTTAATTTTCTTGAAGATAAAATAAAATCTTCACGAAGTACAAAGACTTTAGTTTCATTATTTTCTTCGAGCAATCATTCGATTCATCAGATTTCCCTTTGCAGAAATCCTTCAGAATAGCTATCTCCCTTGCCCTTAGTATATTTTGGCTCTTTATATTTTCTCTCTTTGTGTCTTTTGATCTTCGCTTCAACTCTTTCTTTGTAATCAAAGATTTATTTCAGAAAACCCACACTAAACTCTTTGTAGCAAATTCCTAAATTAATTTCAACTTAGATGATAAAAATAAAGATTCTGTATCATTTCAACTGAATACCTTCCAACCTTACTTACTCTTATAATCTACGATCTCCTGTGAAGCTGTCCATCCATCTTAAGTAGTAAATGTATACATTATGTTTCATTTCATTGTTTGCTATCGCTTACTCCTATATCTGAAACATATTCTTAGTGTAACATTGTTTGCTGAGCTTAAACTGTACGAGCAGAATAAATTTAAACGCTGCTCCTTGCGAAATAAATTCTCTGGAGATATAACACAACATGCGTCATATTATGTTACGTTAGACTAATACAGTTCAGTTACATCAAACTCCCAACACGGAAGAGTTAGTGTAATGAACAAGTTGAGCGAAGAAGAAGAAGGATACTGATGCCACGGTTTTGTGACATGAGGCAACCTACGTAACGTCTCAAGAGGATGAGCATAAGGGAAATATTATGAGGTATTCCAACGAGTAAAATTAAACAGAGTACTGAAAAGTGAGTCTATTTTCTATTGTATATCAAAGGAAATATATTCGTTTTTATAGGTACGAGAAGCCGGATGCGTATTACAGCTAACTAAAAAGGTTTCCATAAATAAAGGATATGAAAGGGATAATAGTGGCACGTCTAAGGTATGGATGGATGGAGAGAAAGTTGAAAGTGAGAAAGGCTCTTCTTCTTTCATTTCTCTGCAGAACTGTGTTAGGTTGTTGAATTCAAAAACAAGTCACAAGTGAACTACTTTGTTATTTACAAAGGAAATCCCATCGAAGAAGAAGGAAAGGAAGGAGATGATGATGGGACGGAGAATGATACATTTCCAATGGGTCTGGGCTAGACATGTAAATTTTGTATAAAGCTAATGCTCAACTTACCTCCTAGAAGCTTGCTAAGTTTGTCTTTTAGATTTAAAATCTACCGACCGACCAACGAATACTAAATTGGCCTGAGAGAGAAAGAGGGTTTCCTTTACTTTTTTAGTCATAGTAGCATTAGACACCGTCCAGTGAGCCAGTCTCGTCTATTTAATGTGTAGATAGATGTCTGAGAGAAAGTGAAGGTAAAATATAAACTTAGCAGTAGTCAGTAACCAACAAAGCTCATGGTTTAAACTTGTAAGATAGGAACACTCCGCGGCGGCAGGCATCCAAGAAAATATTCTTTAAGCTGAATTCATAATAATAGTATGATAACTAATTTACCTGTCTAGCCTACAGGCACTGTACAAATTAGAGTTAAAAGAGTTAGAAGTTGTGTACAAAAGATGGTAATCTAAGTTGGTTAGAACTAGAACAAAAACATACCTGGCTCTTTTCAAAGAATGCCATGCCACTACGGTGGAATCTTAGACTTTATGATAATACGTAAGTTGTAAATAAAATCCAGATGAATTTGGTTTATGGATGGGTGTGATGCGTTCCTAAACGCATAGTATAAGATGTGGGTGTGCAAAACGTTATTTTTAAGGGATGATAAATAAATCAAGAGTTTAAGCTAATGAAAGCAGCAATAAGGGTCTAAGAGTGCATGGGCACTTAAAAGAAGTCATCTTTTGCAGAAAAAGCATGTAGGTTTTTATTGAAAGGTCTTAAAAAGTTGTTACTGCAAAAATACTTTTGCAGGGGAGAAGAGGGCAGAGGGGTAAATATTTTTATGATTTGCAATCAGAAACGTTTCCATTCTCTGGGGTGCATTGATGATTTATGCGGATAAAAATGTAGGTCCCTGAAGGGGACATTGATGGTTTACACTGTAATCATAGAATAATGAAATGAAGGTCACGCGTCGGTACAATTAAATTCTGCTTTGCAGTTGCATCAGAACTTCAATTAAGGCTCCACCAATTTTTACCCATACATAACTCCATTTTTCATAATATGGGCTTATCCGCCCCGGTATAAGTTACAATCGGCCATCTATCCATCATGCTAAATTTATTATTCGAGTATTTTATATTTGCACAAGCGTTTTGGGCAATTTTAACTACTAAGTTTTGGTTTGTGAAAGTACTGTTGGTTTAACGGTGAGTTTTTGGTAGTACTTAGCCATGTAACCTATTTGCTTTAGTTAAAAGAAAAAATAATTAAACTACATGTAAGCTGGTAATCTATCTCCTACTATCAAGTTTCTACTGTAGTGTCTACCCACCGTCTCAAACCAGTAAGTACCATGGCTTGTTTAGCATATTTTACTCGTTTAATATCTGCTATAATTATATTCCTAAACGCAACCATCCCGTCCAGGTATGTTTATGGAACTCTTTTTATGCTGTACAACTTTAATGTGGGAGGATGTTTGAGGAAAGCCTCTGAAATAGCTGTAGAACTAAACCAAACTACATCTAGTAAAGCTAGTACATATTGGATTAAATTTTGAATGGCCTCTAAGAGATTTTTGTTTAAAAGTATGTTAATGCTTTGAAAGTAAATAAGAACTCCCAACCGTAGAAAAAGTTAGTCGAGTCAAAAGTAGAACTACACTGCAAAAACGCTAGCATCTGAATTTTAACTTGCATTGCACTATCAAACTTCTAAAAGATAGAAGATTCTCACTCAATCAAATAGACGTGTGATGGTAATATTTTTCTCAATTAAACTTCTGTGCAACTGACGGCTTACGCTGAATATGACAAATGTTTTAACTTTTATCCACCCTGTCGTCTTCACCCATTTCATTCTCAGTTTAGCTACATATGAGTAAATAACATTTTGGTTGGATAGGATGAGTAAATTATGCTTATTTATGTCAAAAATCATATAATAACTTCCCAAACACTTTAACTTTACTTTGGCTACTACAGTAAGCTTACACAAGCTTTCCGAACTTAACTTTCCCTTCGTAAATATTCAGAGATGAAAACGACAAACTTTCTCCTTTCTCTGCAGTTTAATCAATAAAAAGACAAATTAAACGTTGAATGTGGCAGATGAGTAGTGAGCCCTTAGCCCCTCTGTGAAACAGTAATCAGAAGACAGCTTCAGAAGATAGATGAGCATACTATTTGTTAAAAAGTTAGTGGATGAATGTATGAAAATGGATGGATGAGTCTCTTTTTCACTTTTTCTTTCAGCTCCGTCCTTATTTAATTTGCCTTAAAAACACAGGTTTAATTATGTTTGAGAGTTTTGTACCGTCAACAGTAGGCAGCAGACCGTACCGTAGCCGTGCCACCAAGGTCTTTATGTACTAAGTAAAGACTCTTTTTTCTCACAATCTTATCTGGTTCAAGGGTGTGGAAATCTGTGTTCTTCTCCGGGTTTTAGGGCTTTTTCTCTGCTTAGCATCACACGAGATTGTGTCATACTTTCGCTTAGTTTTGATCAAACAATTTTGAAAGTATGATAAATGCTAACTTACTACTTACTGTACGCTTCAAGAAGTGTGTAATACATTTCCATGAAAAAGCGGACTTTCTTTTTTCATTTCTAGTATTTTTTAGGCTTTCTGTTTCCAAACTTAATTGTTATAGTAGATTTTACCCAGTTGTTTCACTTCGAGGTGGTTTTCCACTATGCCTATGATTAGTTTTGTAAACCTTTCGTGAAGAAGTTATAACCGAAGAACATCTATCAATACCGTATTTTATTTCAAAAACGATACGTCGCCAAAATGATGTACTGAGGATAGGATTCTTATTTTCGAATCTATTGATTTGATTACAATCACTGTCTAATATTTTTGGGAATTTGAAATACAGCTCGCTTAATCTATCGCAATGATATCTCCCATGTATCTCTTTTACCTTTTATCATCACGCAAAACTGAGTTATTTTATCCGGTACTCCAGTGTATCACTATATTACATGACTATAAACATAGAAGAAAGAGCTGTAGTTGTTAAACCTTTCCTTAAAATTATAATTAACGAATGAAAACATGTATAGCAAACAGCGCTGAAAGGGTCTCACTAAGGGAAATCTCAATTTTTTTCACGGCTCTACATTTTCACTGGAATTCCATTTTAGGATTTTATTGACTATTTCTGAATGGAAAGTATTTAATATATTTTAAAATAAAGCGTTATCCCCGTTTTAAATATAATCATGCCGTACTCACATATTTGGATTGGTCGTACTGTAATAATGAAAAAAGTCCAAATACCGATAAATTAAAGTCCAGTAAACAAAACAAACCCCAAAATTAACATTTTCTTGAATATTTCTTCATAAGCATACTATTAATACTGTACAAAATTATTCTGAGCCTTATTTTCAGTTTTATTTAAAGTTATTTAATACTGAATATTATTGCATGGCATATCCCTAGAACGTTAAGCTTAAGATATCCACTTGAAAAATTAAAGTGAGTGTGACTACAGTTTTGATAACCAAGAAATTGTTAAATTTTTGTATTTATTTTCTTATTTTTTAAAGATTTAGGGGGTTTTGTTTTTTGTGTGAATATTTCAAGATGATTATAAATGTGTTTGCGGAGGCATATTTTTCTCTCCTTACGTGGTTCGCGTGACCATTGTAACACATTTTGGTTTTGGTTCGTTCGTGACGTTTAATTGATTCTTTGTAAGAGAATATACTGCTCACAAAATTCAGCAAAGCCTTAGAAGCTGGTTGATTCGTTTTGGGTATTCAACGATCAAATTTAAATTAGGAGAATGAATCTCTTTCCCAAAATGTTAATGTTTATAAAGAAATGGCAATATTATGACGATGCAATGCATACAAAAACCTATGATATTAACTAACCTGTGCCGTGGGATTTCGTTATAATCCCAAAGAATACATGCACCTTGTAGATGCGTTTCTTCTTTTTTCACGCAACTCTTTATAAGATTTGAACTTTGCGTGTTTGCTTTACAATTCTTGCAATTTAGTTGGTGAGGATTATTTATGCAATCTAAGGGAAGTAACAAGAATCATTAAAGTGCTGGGGTTAAAATAGTGGATGTGACCTAACATAGACGTGTATTTGTTAGTTTACAGCTTTTCATAGCCATAATATTTTAAAATACATTAAATGTGTAAAAAGTTTGTGGATTTTTGAAAATAGACGTAAACAAATTTGTGTTTGACTTTCTGTTAATAAAATCGTATGTAATTTCAACGAAAATAATAATAACGGGAACTACCGAAAAATTAATTACAGAAGTAGTCCACAAGCCATTGCAAAAGAGTATTTATTCTTGAGCTCCGCTTCAAATTTGAATTAAATAAACCATGTTAAATCCGTGCCCATGCCCATTGTTTGACGTAAAGTAAATTACGAGATTCCGCATAATGAATCATCGTAAATGATGGACTTCATATTATAATAATTCCATCCCTGCTGTTCTCTGCAAAATTTGATCCTCATACAAAACCCACATCTCCGATGCCATTCATTATTTAAGATCATAAAAAATGCATTTTGCTGTCTGCTTTACTTATGCTGGCAGTACAAAGTAAATCAACTACGTTCCGTGTCTCTCCTGTTTCGGTTTTAAACCATTTAATTAAAACTACAACTGAGACTAATTTGGCTTTATAAACATTTTCGCTTAGAAACTAAACGCTAACAAGAACCCTCTCTGTCCGAACTAGAGACATTTGAACAAAGCCCTTCGACTCTTTCATTAAAATTGTTGAAAAATTTAAGAAAAAACACTACCTAACTATGGCATGAATAATGAAAAGCATATTTACTCACTTTAGTCAGACATCTGGAGCAATTTATTCGTAACTCTAAAGCAAACTTTTTCTTACTCATTTCTTTAAAATTGAATCAAGTAACTTTTAATGTGGGAGCTTGTGAGCTTTTAGCTATAGATGAATGTGTTTATGTACGTACAAAATGAAACATCTTTCTTGGATCTTTCGAAATCGAGTGTTTTTCTATTCATGCCTTCCACCCTCGGTAGTAAGAAAGTATAGCCATTTATTTTCTCTCTTTCCCTTTGTACTATTTAGTTACGTATTAATATTAATATTCAGTTCAGTAAACTGAAACTACACAGTACAAAACCTCGGTTTATATATGGATAAAAACAGAATTTAGAATAACCAAATACGCAGAAGGAACGAAGCAATAAATGCTAAGCTGAACATTAGTTCCCTCTTGACAAAAAGTTCTGCTGTCTGTTTAAATTTTTACGGTGTCTAGTAGTCAAAAGCTATTAAATAATTAATCCTACTAGACACAGATTTTAAGCATGCATATTAGATGATCTAAGCATAAGTCAAATAAGTGACTTATGGAGTTACAACTACTCCATCCAATCCATACGGGGCCTCTCCCCCTTCAGGACCGGAAACATCTCATTTCAGTGACTAAATCAGTAGTCGAAAGAGAGTGTTTGAGAGAGTTTAGACATGGTAAAAACTAGGGAATTATAGGGAACCTTATTTAGTATGGCGGTGGGTATTCTCGCATTCGTTCAGTAAAGTTGACACACAATGTCAAAAGTCATCTAAAATATTACCGTAATCACCATTCCCACATGGCCAAAATAAGTCGAGTCAAGGGAGGCTGTTACGGACTTTACTGGTTAACGTATGCACCACTTGGCAAATTCCATCATGTCGACTACCCAACTTTTATGCGATCCACAAACAAAAGAACAGCTCCTGCATATTATTATAACAAGGTAGCATACATAGGGAAATAGTTCGGCAGATAAATTTTCAACAACTAACAATGAAGTTGATTCCCGTAAGGAATTATTTTTATTATTATTTCATCAGTTCATTCTCTACCTTCAATTCCTTTGACCGAGCTTCAGTCTTTCCTTCTGCTTTAGTTCGTTTGACATTATTCTTCAGCTTTAATAACTTTTTCATTTCATTTCACGACTATGAATGCATATTCAGTGTACATTCCCCTTTGAAACTCGTTAAAAATTGATATAAGTAGGCACATGCAAACAGCTCGTGTGCAAACTGTGGAGAATATTCTCAGGAGAAATGAGGTAGGCGCTTTTTAAGGCTGAAGAATTCAATATATTAAACTAGCTCTCTCGAACGAAGATCTTAATTCATATTAGAATAAACTGTGCATAAAAGAACTCTCCAACTCTTCTCAGTAGAGACATACAAGAATTTAGTTTAGTCTCAATTACTTGAAAGTTTAGCTTTGATTCTGTAGCCTAGTTGATTTCTCATATAGAATGAAAACTGATGGAAGATACTGACAGTCACAGTGACGTAAAGCCCAAATCAATCGAATAATTCCTCTAGTTTATTACCTCTTTTTGCAACACTTCACAGTTTAAATGAACATCATGGCGTTCATTACTCTCCGCAATAATGTCTTATCTATCTGCTTCTATCTGTTTGGTTGGATGATTCTCTACGGCAAACATGCCTTTATTTGTCCAAGGGAATTAATTGGATTGCGAAATGTAAAGCAAGCAAAATCAGAAGCCAGACTCCTAAGGCAATAGAAATGATGATTACATTCCTAAATCAACAGCATGAAACAAGCTCAGTTTCATCTTCTTCTACCTCATCCTCCTTCTTGTATGTTTACCGATAAAATCTCGCCGCGTTATCGTGTATACACTAACTAAATGAGAGGGAATCCGTCCGGATATTACCTAACGTAAAAGAACCAAAGCTGCAGAACTCTTTAATTATAATAAACAAAGTACAACGCGGATTTAATGCCAGTTGCAAATGGCTACGAAATACCTCGAGGGTGTCTCTCAGCATCACAATAATCATAATCATCATAATAGTAATAATTATTGTACTCAGCAAGGGAGTCTTATCTCTATAATTTGTTCCCTTCCTGGTAAAAGCAAACCATTCCAATGAGCCATAAGATTATCTTGTGAAATGGTCTCACCATCAAACTTCAGTGTCATTTTTATTAGTTGCAAAGCATGAATAGAGAAGGGTTTATTTCAGTTCATACATATCCTAAATTGACCCTTGACTCTGGAATATACTCTTTGCGTTCAAGCCTTTCCCTGCAATTACTACAAATACAAACTACATAATATATTATAGATGAATGAGCATTATTGTTAAGCACTTGGAGGAAAAACTCCTCCACTTGTCCTTATATCTAATGTTGACGGCGTTTCATGGGTTATTTCTATCCAGCATCTTTACTTTTGGGAAATAATAAGAACAGTTTCCACTACCATCGTCGTAAGTGGCAGCCCTGGAGACTTTTAGTGGCAGGGCAGGGTAGCATGCAGAAGCGTAAATTGTAACTTCTCGCCCCTTGACTAAAGTTAAATATAAGTGCCAACCAACACATCGCTACTGCTACTGAGTTGGTTGCTGGATAACGAGTCTTCTTTTACTACTAACATTACTAAACCGTAGCTAAATAAATGCAAGTACTGCATTTCCCGATTTAATTCCTCTGGGGAATTATTTTTTCAAACTCCGATTTGCCATGGGGAATTAAACGGGGGTGGGGAATTAAGGACCCAGACTTTTTGATATTTTTAGTAGTAATTTTAATTAAAAGTTCCACCAAAAAATAGACTTTTTGAACTTTTTTTGTTGAATTTGTCCTTCAAAATGAAAAAATTAACCAGCCGTTCCCAGTAATTCATAATTATTTTAAAACTGAAATTGAGTGAATAAGAATATGCAATTAAACTAAAGAATATGAATCGTTTAAATAATAAAATTTCAGTTTTAATTTTTTTTAATGGCAATTTTAAA
Source organism: Hydroisotoma schaefferi (assembly GCA_034682405.1). Lineage (NCBI taxonomy): Eukaryota > Metazoa > Arthropoda > Collembola > Entomobryomorpha > Isotomidae > Hydroisotoma > Hydroisotoma schaefferi. The sequence goes on along the minus strand of JAQFZX010000009.1, from coordinate 145,173 downwards.
ATACTGGTAATTTTTTGTTTCCTATATGTTCATTCTCTAAAGTAGTTCCTTAATTGAATTACAAAAAACATTTTAAAGTTTAGTAAAAAAAACGCATTCTCTGCTTGGCTAGTTATAAATTCGTTCGAAATTTTTATGGTAAAAAAACCCTTCTCAAAATTATTTTAGGTATTGCTCTTTTAAAACCGTTTAACATCCTTTGAGAAAGTTAACTTTCAATATCTCATTAAAAAAGCTTCAATTTGAGAGATCGGAATTTTTTCCCTATGGGGAATTATTTCGGGGGAGGGGAATTAAATAGGGAAATACGGTACTATTCGCCTACCACACCTCTTTCTTTACCCTTATTTAACGATATCGTTTGATCCTATTCAACTAACCTGCGACAGTAATGGCAGCGGTGGGGCTATGATATTGGGGCCTACTTCTTCCGAAAAGGCATACTTCATCCGCCACACAGGTAGACATGAAGACAAGATTGCCACTAAAAGCTAGATGCCTACCTTGGATAGAAAATACACGAAAACTTCTCCAGCCTAATATATTTTACGAAGAGGAGTGAATTTCGCAACATAAAATGCCTCGCCAAATAAGAGCAATATTTCACGGAACGATCTCTACCTCTATTTTACTTTCAATGTGTACCTTCTGTTGTGGTAAGGTATTGGTATTGCTGACACGAGCCTTTGACTCTATTTTACTTCCTCTTACCATTCCATACATGAGATGACTGCCAGCTTCCACCCTTTAGGTCTACTACCTTTTTTTGCATTGAATTAATCCTACAGCATCTCCTTTACCACATTTACTTTCTCTGCCTAGGAATTCCTTTCTATTACATCCTCAAACGTTTAAAGGTTTGTTGATGCTGATGATGATGATAAACATGTAAGTGAGAGTTAAGACTAGAAAGTAAGGTTAGTGTGTGAGAAACAAGTAGTATATGCTGGGCCGTGTATCTTTTGATGGTTGTACGTCTGAAGACGTTGAGTTACGATGTGAAGTTAAGTTACCTCAGTTTTGTTAAATCTACGGGCAAAAGGAAATATACAGAGAGAAGTGGTTATTTTGGTGTGTATCAACCCTGAGTCGGACTGGTTTAAGAGTTAAGGATCACGTAGTTATGTGGAGCTTTACTACTAGGTTTTACTCTTCTGTAGTAGTAAAGTAAGAAATAGCCTCTGTTTCGCCTGGGAGGATAGTGTTTACTCGTAGGATAGAAGTAGATGAATTCAAAAAGATACAAATAATAGTAAAGTGTTGTAAGTTTATGGTGTTAGATGGGTAAGAGGTAATGTATAACACGGCTGCTGCTGCAACTCGGTTGCTACTCTTCTATCTCGCAAACTTAAGCTAGTGAAGGTTCTTCTGAACTAATGCTTCGACTGTGACTGTGAAGCTCTGTGGGGTTAGACCACGATCATCTCTGAGGGTATGTTATTATGCCACTACAATTTACAAGCACCGAGGACGGGTTGGGTTAAGAGAGTTACCACTGTCGAATCTGTTCCAGAGATCTTTTTTACTTGGTCCAGGTTAGACGTTAGCTTTAGTTGCTCTCTCCTTTGATCTCCCTTGTCTGAGTTTTCCCTGTAGTGTTCCTTCATCCAAACCATAAGAGACGAGACCACATTTTGATATTGTTATTACCATGCTTAGTACACCTATTGCGTTCCCATCCATTCCAATCCTGATAGCCCCTACCTTAGAATCCTTGAGTTGAATTATTAATTCAGGTGTACTGTTTCCAATTCCCTTTGAGCCCCCTGAAAGTACTCAAAATCCGTCCGAAAACTAGCTAGCTAGAGTACTTGCCCAGCCTCAAAATGTCCATAGAGGGTAGGCTAACGGCCCTGCAGACGAAAGTTGATCAGCTCCTCGACCTAGCCAAAGAGGGTCATTTGGGGGCACAGCAGGTTGCGAATCAGTTGAACAGTAGTAGTGCTGCTGATCAGCCTGGAGGAATTGAGCATATGAAACCGGTGAGAAGTGCTCAGGCTGAGATTCGAAGTTTGGAACTGTGGAAGGCCGTGGTAGCCGAATGTCTTGGAACTCTGTGTTATGTATTTTTTGTTTGTGGCGTGTCCATACCTTGGACGGGACACTTTCCACCATTTCTTAGCGTGGCCTTTGCCTCAGCCTTGGCATATGGGGCTCTTACTTATCGGGTGTTTCCAGGTTCCCATCTCAACCCGGCTTTCACTCTTGCCTTGGCCTCCATCAAGTGCATCTCTCCGCTGAGATCTGTACTGTTTTTGACGGCTCAAGCCGGTGGGGCCATCGCCGGAGCTGCACTTCTTTTCGGGTAAGAGGAGTATCTATTATAGTTATCATGAATATTATTTCGGTTCTTGTTATTGTCAATCTCGGTTGGTTGGTTTTGCGGTTGTACGATCCTTGGGATTCATTTTAAGCACTTCTACTCAAACACTCAAAAGACTATAAATAGGCTGAGATAGGAGCATTAAAAAGAGTCGAGACCCGATGGTTTCTAGCCTTGTCTTTTACTTGCAAAGTTGAGAAAGAAAGACAATAGTTGTAAGTTTAGGGAAAAACAGTGCTTTTCCGCATAGTAATGTGTCGCTGTCGTATGTTCCATCATATGTAGCGATAGTGTAGTGTAGTCTCAAAGAGAAACTGTACATTCTTTCGATGAAGTTCTCGCTTCAAATCGAGGATTAGGAGCTTAAATAGCTCTACAGATTTTGCTAGTTCAACTTAGTCTCTGTAGCTCGTGGTGGTAATCTTCCTAATGAGATCTGACTTGTTACAATGTAAAAGTTTGAAACTGAGCTAATGCATTCTTTATCTTGAGGATCTAGATCCTTTGCACAGCACAACACATTAGCAAAATAATAAGGATGAAAATGAAGCATCCGTATATTTCATTAGAACATTTTCGTCTACGACAACGGCATCACAGATGAAGCTTGTTCTCTTATTAAATGTACTTGTAGTGGATACATTCTCATTGGGAAGTTTTCTTGTACATTTTCAGGATATCATACGGCGATATATAGTTAAATTAGTAGAAACCCAATGTTTTAATTTTAAAGAAGCTTCTTTTGAAACATTGCCTGCCGTTTTAAACTATTTACTTAAATTCCTTCTTTTGTGTTCACTCATGCAAATTATTTCGGGTTAGTGTAAAATTATTCAGTTGAACAAACTATTCACGAAAAAAGACGGGTGTCAAAACAAAATTGCCTGTTGAATTGCCTTAATCATATATCCACTAAAATATACTAAGATAGCAGTACTTTGTCTCAATGTCTGTATGTATCGATGTCATCAGCTCCTCCGTGGCCCGTGCTTGTCAAGTTATTTATATGATCATGATGATCATCATCTCCTTGTTAGAACCCTCGCTTATTGCAAGCTGAGACCGATCCATTACGGAAATTGAAAAGCTATGAAACGAAAACACAGCTAGTTGCTAGTAGTAGGTAGGTAAACAAATTTAACATTGCCTGAAATGGAAAGCCCTGGAGATAGGAAATAAACTTGAAATGAGACTACTTCAGTTAAAATCCCTATAGTTAGTTGATACTTACGAGGAGCAACTAAACTAAGGTGAATCCCATTCACAAGGAATGGACGGCATGAATACTTCAGTAGCAAACACATACATAACCTAACCAAGCATCTCTCATAGGACATAAGGACATCAAGATTTGGTCGGAAGCCTTCCTTCCATACTTCTTTCTTTTCTGTACTTTATAACAGTTTCGGTAATATCAATCTTCTGGTTGTGTGTGTTCTTATCGTGTATTATAAATGAAGACGGCAGTAGTAGCGATCGTGGTGGTGGTTAGTGGACCTTTTTGGTAGGGAGGTAATATTGGTAAGAGCACCTGCTAACTTTTAACAACGAGACTGTTGAATCGGCCTCGGTCTGTGGAGAAATCCAGCTTTGACCGACCGGGTGTTTCTTCGCTATACATCTCTTAAAAACATCTTGCCATTGCTGTCTATGATGCTGTTGAGCCATTTGCCTGTAGGAATGCCCATCTGTCAGCCATACGAAGGCCCTAGGTCACCGCCATTTATTTCTTACTTCGTTTCTAATAATGAGTCTTGCCTAACTCCCTTCTGGTGACCAGATGTACCTCTTCAACAACTAAGAATGTGAATTGCATTGCATATGATCTCGAGCATGTAGGACAAAGTCCTTACTTCTTTGCCTTCAATTCTTGGTTGCAAAAAAGTTAGGTACTGTTACATATAATGTAAGTTCAAGATTGTTGAGTAAAGGTTCAATTTCTAGTTACAACATTTCAACTCCTTCCTCTGAAAACTGCTGTACAAAAGATTTAAATTTTAAAAATTAGCAATAATTCTTTCCTCTTGAAGTAGAGTTAAGCAACCTTGTAAAACTTACAAGATTACTGCTTCTAGCTGACTGACGTATACTTTACTAATTAGTCGATGAGAACCCAGTCTAAGCAGAAGTAGCAGTTTGGTATAAAATTAGCATGCTACTTTACATAGGTACACAATAAATCCAGAGAATCATTAAAATATCCACCTTCATTCATCAGTTGATGGCTTATGTAAAGTGTGTAGATATGCATTATCTTAAGACATGATATGATAATTTTACTCAGGCACCCATTTCACCCTTCGTTCAAACGATCACGTTCATGCTAGCAGCAACAGCAAGCAGCTTACATTCGAGTAGGATCAGGATCTACTAATCCTCGGGAGAAGAGTTGAGAGCGATGAAAAATTACTACTACCTTATCTTTTAAAACTAATGTATATATGGATCATCATAAAGTCTAGTCTGGGAACAAAATCTGTAAATATCTGTAGAAATTCTTTCTTAGATCATCCATTTAGCAGTCCGGTTGTTGAAAGTGCAAAGGCTCTTGTTTCAGACCAAAGTTTTATTTTAATAGATAGTAACTTTAAATTATTCTAGATGTTAATAAATCGTCTGTCTTGATGATAATAATTTACCAAGACCTAGTCATAATCTTGTGCAAATAACAACTGCACAGAAAATAAAAAAGGCAGGATTTATTTCGAGGATGTTGCTCGTCTTCAGGAGTAAAAATCCCTTTTATCACTTTACTGTAGTCTTTTTGTCTTCTTCATAGGATCATATTTTGTTTATCTTTATCAGGAGTATGTCGGTTTATCTTGAATCCGGATTTATCTCTCCGATCGTCCATAGAATGGAGAAGGAACCAAGACTGTACTGTAGAATGCTAAACTTGTTCGTGTTGCAGGAATTCTTTATTTTAGTATCATTCATTGATTGATCAAGCTCATGACTTGCTGAGTCAAGCATTTTGTATCCCCTCTACTAAACTATAGTTTAGAGTTCGTCAGATGAGGAAAAAATATGCTGACTGATGCACTAATACAAGCTATGTGTACCAAGTAAGGATTTTTAAGAGAAAAACAACTCTAATCAAACCCTCTAAGAGTCAACAGTTGACAGTTTATTTAACATTCTGGTGGCTAAAGTAAGCCTAGCGTTTGTAACAGTTGACATTTTCAAAATTGAGCCGGCCAAGTCAGGCGTGTAATATTATTACCACACGACAGAATGAAGAGTTCACTCTGATCCTGCCTGATCAGTGATCATGATCATCGTAATAAATAAGTATGAATCGACTTTTCTCCACCGCCAGTAGCGAATTTCTGGCCAACAAAAACTTTTCTACTTTAATTTTGATGACTTATAACTTTCCCTTCGTAAAGTTTTGCAACGAATAGGTAGTTCTGGCTACTAATATTCATTTACTTGAATCCCTCCTTCCAGTTATCCGTGCTGTTTCATCGAAACACTAAAAGGTTCTTTGATTAGAAACGCTTCCTCTCCAAAAGTGGAGGCCTCAAGGGAAACCCGTTCAATTAAGTAGAAATTAAGTAAACACGATACAAGTGTTTGGAGTTGAAACGATGAGATCCTCAACAAAAATGCTTTCATATTCTCTTCATGGATCTACAACATTTACCTAGCTCAGGCCACCCTACTGCAAACTGCTACTAGTCTAGTTAGGGAAATGCAGTACCAATTTGTTATTCTTACCTTAGGCTATCTAAGCCTTTGTTACTTCAGAAGTAAGTAAACCGGATGGATCTGTCGAACATCATTTTGTGCAGGAATTTTTGTTTGTATAAGATAAAGTATGCCTTGGTTCAGTTTGGGTTGTATTACAAAGTTGGGTTGATAGAATTGGAAAATAAGCGTTTTTATACATGTCCCTACCTCCCGAACATGTTGAAAGTTTCCCACAGATCATCGATGAAAAACGCAGTACTTCAATTTATAATGGACTCCCACGAGTTCCGCAGAAGTTCTAGTTGAATCAGAATTGATCAAATGCTTCCTTCCTGATTCGCTTTTTCAGCTAAATGATTTAAAGTAGAAGTAAGAATTTCATCATTAATGAACTCCGACCCAGAATCTGTGGTTAGTTAAACGTTCGCTGATTACTAACTTTGACGTGCTGGAAACTAAAATTTAATTTAATTCTTATGGACCATAGTTTTGCTTATTAGAATCTCTGAGATATTCTAAGGATGCAAGTCAAATGAAGCCAAGTAGGTAGACAATCCTCCTCCGCATGTAATTAACGTAAAAGTTTTAAGACATTTTGATTATACGCAAGTAAAAAGACGAGAGGGTGGACGGCCTCTTTTCTTTTCATCTCGATAAGTTTATCAACACATAAGCACCGTTTGTGGTATTACTTAATTAAGGCAAACGACTTCACTTACTTGGAGTGCGTTAGCATTACCGACAGACCGAGAAATGAGCAAGTAATATTTGAAGCTTTACTTGCTTCAAGCAGAAAGTCAGCAAATATTTTTAGATTCCTATTTCAAAGGCTGGTTGTAGTAAATGAAATTTTACTTACAGAAACGCTATACTATTCCAGTTTAATACTAAAAAGTTTACCCTTTTTAGCTTAACTGTAGGACGCCAAGAGTTACTTTGCTCACTTCTTCCCAAATTACTTAAAAATTGGATGGATAAATCCACTCCAAACTGGCCTCTGGTCTCGGTTCGTTTTGCATTTCCTTTTTTCAGTAGTCCTTATAGCTGCCAGCCGTGGAAGGAAGATACAGGCCAGACAACTTGCATGCATATTTACGCCTGAATCAACTCTGAAAAATTCCGTCACACACACTTATTACCACTAATGAGCGAAATAATAGATTTTAGTTAGGGTAATGGAGATTCACAGGAGGTGAACCGTGATGAAAGATAACAACTTATCACACGTTATTATTACTTTACTGAGTAAGAGTGGGAGAGTTTTCATAACTTTCCAAAGATCTCATTTATAATAATACAATTAATTCTCTTCTGGAAATTTAAAGTTTCTCTTTACCTTTCTTCTTCTAATACTATACGAAAGTTGGTAGGGTGTGATCGTAGCTTATTTTGCATAGGGGATTCCCTTTTGTGTAACAAGACTTCTCCAAAATTATTTATAGCCTTTTCTGATGTCTCATCTGTTTCAGATTGAGAACGGTTTGAGATCGTCGTTTAAATTGATAAACATTTATTTTTGGACGAAATGTGGAGAGGCTGAGCCAGACCTCCAAAATCCTAGGTGTAGATACCTTAATTGCCTTTTGCACTCCAGTTTCAAACAAGAAAAGCAGAACCAGCACTCATGCAAACTTTTCGAATAAAATAGTTCATGTGGAAATTACACAGATATCTCAGTCCAAATCTTTTCCAGTTGTAATCCATGAGTTCGCCAAATTGTGCTGTAATGCTCAATTTTACCTACTTGATTATATTATAAGAAGCTCATAAATAATAATGAGACGCCATAAAGAGCTTGCTAAGATTTACTGCGATTTAATTCAATTAAAATGTTTTCTTCCCAACCGAAGCATAATCTTTTAAGCGGAGTAGAGTTATTCTCAGCTTTGGTCATTTATAATAAAAGTATATAAAAGGCAGTTAAGACGATTCACAATAAGAATTGTGTGTGGTAGGACTGCCTGAAATCTTCATATCTTTAGAGGTACTAAGATAAACCAATTACCTCATCCAGTAGGTAACTTTGCGAAGCCACAATAGTGTAAAGTAGTTGGCAATCTAATCTAAAGCCAAAATTCTCCCTCCACCGCAGATTTCTCACCGCATAATGAATCCTCTAGCTAAGAGTTCCTCAGATCTATCTGTGCCCATCTGTCAGTCAATCATAAATACCAAGGTTTGAAGGTCACTTTTCTTGATGTGCATGCCATGCCTATCCTCATCAAGTCAATCCACCAAGTAGTGGTTGGCGATGATAAATAAAAACAAAACAACCTTTTCGCAACAATCAGGACCTAATTTACGAATGAAGCATAAAAAATCCTGAAAGATTCATGAGAAACTGTAACAGTTGTTCAAGACCTAAACATCAGCAGCAGCAGTTATCATTCAGGCTTAAACCTTAGGAAAACTTTTTAAAAACCTGCCACTTTTTGCATCATGCCAGTTAGTGCAGTAGTGGTCAGGTCTTTCATTTTCATTAGTTTACTCAATTGATTTATCTGAATAGATATATGTAGTTGTGAGTGGTAAATCTAACTGATGCAGTAAAAAGAGGATAAAACAACACATACACTTTTTGATACCAATGCGGGCTGCTTTTCTAGATTAACAAAAGCTAATGGAAATAAATCTCTTAATTTTTACCATGGGAGACTTTTCTCGAGGGAATTGACTGACACTTTGCTGCTCAATCTCACCCTCCTAGTCCCTCAAGATAGTTTACTCTTAACATTTCTCACAGGTTCTGTATCCATTTCATCTGACCGGGTAATAGTGCAAGTGGATATCAGCCAGATTCAGCTTTCAGTGATACAACACACATGCCGTGATTTCGCCAAGTATAATTCATATAGTTGTACACTTCAATAAAATATTTGTATCTTTGTTAGGGTAAGAAATTAATACAGTAGCTATTGACCCAATATGGCTCTCTATTTTATGTATAAACATCATAAGTTGATCTTTAGTCCAATCTGTGGTTGCAACTCGGTTCAAATGCCCCTTGTTTTTATTTTTTTAATATTAAATATGGATTATATGTAATAAAATATTTTGTTACAAAAGGAATAATTATATGGGCAGATAGTCGAAATCAATGGGATTTTCAGTGAGGTTTAAGGCGATTTGCATGTTGAACAAGGAGGTGACACTTGTTCCATTATCTTTTAATATACTTCCCCTCTTGGTGAGAGGGAAAGAGTAGATTCATTTTCATGTACTACTGTAGCTCTTTCACAGGATAAATAATCAAGTAGCAATTTCCATTCACTCAATAATCTACCCTTTTTTGGGATTTTATCTTTTCAATATATGTATCGTAAGCATAGGGGTTCTGCCCATATAGTAGCAAGCAGTATTACTCCAATAGAGTACTATACATTGTATGCATATTTTGATAAGGGTTAGGGTACAATGAGGGAAATACCCTAGAAGAAGAGAAACACTCGGGCCAATTTTTTTTCACGGTTCCCTTGACTTGGACAAAAGTATCAAGGTAAGGGGTTCAAGGATATAAATACAATTAAGGCTTCACCCATAATTTGTATTTGGTTCAAAAAAAAATTTAGTGAGTTGAAACTTTCGTGATAATTTTAAAATGATTAGGAATTTAAAATAAACAATGCTTCTATAATTTAATTAAACTTTTAACCATTTACTCGCATGTTCCAAGGAAGCAAAGATAAAATTTTATAAAAACCCTTACTAAATAAAAATACTGCATAGCTTCTAAGTGCATAGCTTCTGGAAGTATCATTAAACGTTCTATGCTCCCATTTCAGTTTACAACAAATAAACCTATAAGCCCTCTAAACACTAAATGTATTCAACCACATGAACATGAATGAAGTCACAGATGTGTGTGCCTATAAAAAGCGATAAAACACAACACAAAGTGACTTACGCTCATTTAACTTCCAATTGTGCCTTTCTCTCCGGCTCAAAATAAAGTTGGCTAAATAAGGGGTATCATTGATTAAGGCCAGGAGAGTATCTCTCTCATGATGAGTGTTCTCATTCAGAACAAAAGTTGATCTCACAGACGGACAAGTGCAGTAAATTGTAATTGTCTGTAATTGCAAGCGTGTGTGATCCTTTTATTCGAAATCCTTAAAAAAAATTCATCGTTCCTATGAAGGTATCATGCTTGTAGCAGTATATTCCAAGTTCTCACCATTCTCTATCCTCTTTATCATTAAATCTCAGTGGCCTAACTTTCCTATAGACAAAATATTACTTTTTGTCTATGTAACTTTTTGTGTGGTTTTTTGTTATAGAAATGACCACAAAGAGGCATAGAATATGATATAACTAGTCAGTCTGATCACTAGAACAGCAAATGACAACCCTTAGTTTCTATTCATTTCATACTTCTCACTTCTCACACTCACACCCAACACAGGCCAACCACACGTGTCAGCCTTCCCTTGTTTTCTCCAATTTCTCTCATCTCTAAAAGAACGGATTTGATTCGATGATCATCACATCATCACTACACGATCAGCACTAAGAATAAGTACATTACTTTCACATAATGCACTATGTCCAATGAATTTCACGGAAAGTTCATTAAATCCGATCTCATTTATGCTTTCTACTCTGATTCAGCGAATAATTTTCATTAATGCTGAGCTGCTGTCCCAAAAATATTCATAGAGTAAAGTAAATCCATTTGTTAATACAAAGGGTCATATGAAATAAAAAATAGTGCGTTGGACACACGTTAATTAATGCTATCCTCACGCACAATTGTGAAACAGCAGTTGAGGGCGACTGTGGTCAAAATCAGTCATCTTGCTGGAACTAATTACATTCCATCTGATCCTATCGTTATAATAGGTTCACTTTATGCGTATTTGTATCAATCGAATCTCTAGAATTATATACAAGCATATTAACAGCGAAAAATAGTGTTCTCTGAAAATCTGTAAGTTTGTAAGCTGTATTTTAATCAGATATGATACTGATCAGAGGCTTATTATTAGGAGGGAGGCAGTGTTAATTGATAAATAATTTATGACAGAACAGTAGAAGCTTTTTCCGGTGCTCAGGATTTCCGTCGGTAATGCTCTTGCTCCTAGCTTTTCTAACTTCTAACTTTAGGTTAACTTATACTATCTGGATGGTTGTGTTTAATGGCTTGATTTAAAGTCAACTCTGATGGCAATAGAAAATGTATGTATTCTATAACTTTACTAGTTTCAAAAGCCTTCATTTTATTAGCGTTCAGAAGTTACACAATCTACACTTTCTTGGCCTTAGCTGGAAGTATTTCTGTGGCTTAGAAATCCATAGCTCTTCTTTGTATATCAAGCCTTGCGTTTGCTATTGGAAAACTTTCCAAGTGGGTTAGCTTAAGAAACTCACAAAACTTCGACGTTGTTCTCCTTGGTGCTAACGTGCATTCACATACAAATACATCGATTCTAACTATAGGTTTTGGCCCTGTTGTACGGTACAGTGGTAATCCATGAAGAATTACATTGAGGGTTCTCAATGAGCCAGAAAAAGAGCTGAGCCGCCTGTAACAAAGTAAATAAATAATAGGGACCCGTATAAAATAAAAAATCTTGAGAGAGATTTACGAACTCCGTTTTTTCCAATCGATTCATTCAACATGAGCAGAATATTTTATTCACTTTCTTCTTATCAGAGCTATGCTGACTGAGTATTTATGTTGAATACAAAATTGAATAAAGTTTTCAGCCCAAACTGATACAAAATGTTTGAAGTCCAGTTACACGTATTTGAAACCCTTGAGGCAAGTTTAAGATTTAGATTAATTGTGTTTAGGTGGGCTAAAAATTGGGATCGATAAAACTATAGATTTCTGGTCTGGTTAAGCGTAAACTAAAAATATAACAGGAGGAGGAATGTCAGTAATGATACCAACAACTACTGTTTTAAAAAACGAAACATTTGAGCATTGTACACCTTTTTTGTAATATTATATCATCACAGCGATAATGAAAAGAAAATACATGCATGCATTCGATACAATAAAATAAAACGGATTAGTAGAGATCGAATAGTACAGAATGTGTGTAGTCAATTGTGTTACATTTAAGGTGTCCCTTATTCCATCTTTTCATTTGAAATGTATCCAAGTTCCATAGCCATTCATATTTACCTAAGAGCAATGGTGTCCTTCGAACAAGGAGTAGGAAATTTATCTAATGGAGGTTTTTGTACAGTTTCGGTTTGTCTCGTATCGGAATAGATCTTTAGAAAACTTAAGGTTTGAAGAAGTTTATGAACCTCTGGAGGCTGTTCGCATTTTCCCGAATTCTTTGGAATTGAATGCTTTTTCTTTGCTTAGACTTCCTATTCTTACCCAGACAGCCAACGAACGTAAAACGTTGATAATTCATCGTCAGGAAGTATTTCACTTCTTAAGAAATTTCTTAACGATCGATCTTAGTATACATAACGAACGACACAAAAAAGCAACACCATTCAAGACACATGACATGCTGAAACAGTTTTCGATACATGTTCAGGTTCCCGACTTTATAATAACTTTATTTATATTGAATAGATATAAAGATGACGAGGGCGAGGGATTTATTGTAGCGCATCTCTGGGGGTGTACAAGTTTTCAAAAGTTTCTTTGAAAAATAAATGGAAGCCATGTTCTTGATAACAGGGAGGAAGTTATTATGTCTGGCTTAGATTCATTAAATTGACAAAATTTGCATGGTTTAGGTAATTTAGGTGTGAAACTTCTTCTCTTGCGTAACTCGTTAAAAAGTTTAAAAGATCTCCCTGTTCTCCTTTTGTAAAGCTCACGATCGGATCTAAAGGGTTTATGTGATAATCTAGCAGGCTGATAGCTTTTTAGGAAACCTGATTGATCTCGAGTTAGGAAGATTAACTAAATGAGCTCCATCGGGTTCTGCTATTAGCTTACCGTATTTCCGGAAATAACTCCCCCGGGGGAGTTAATTTTCAATGGTCTCATTTGCAGGGAGGAGTTATTTAGGGGGGAGTTATACCGGGGGGGGGAGTTATTTTTCAACCCAAAATAATTCTCGATTTTCCAGGATTGTGATTGGATTGTGTGTGTGGATTTTTGAAATTGTGCAATCAGTTATCGGATATTCATAAATCCGCCTAGAAAATCACAATTCATCTAAAATGAATAAAAACTAAACTTGATATAAAACATTGCTAATTCCTCCAGTTTAAGTAAAGAATGCCGCAGCCGATGTAAAACTGAGCATCCTTTTAATTTTCATTAACTTTAAAATTTAATCTTGATACTGAACTGAAAATATGAATTAAATTATTATTGAATTAAAAAACAGAAAAAAATTCAACGCATAAAAACACTGCGCAGTGACAGTTTCAATTGCTTTATCAAGCCTTCAGAGATAAATATTTAATTTCCGAGCTTAATTATAAGGTATGGAGAAAAACTGGGGGTGGGGGGGTAATTATTTTTCAATAGGGTCATTTGCAGGGGGTGTTATTTAGAGGGGGGAGATATTTCCGGAAATACGGTAGTCTCTTTTCCGTTAACTTTATAAGATTGAAGAAATGGGTTTTCTAAATCGGCAAAGATAGGTTTTTAAAAGTTTTCCTGAGTTTCTTATATTACAAGGATTATTACTAGCAGCATTTAATTAGCAGCAACTGACTGTGGTGTATACATGAAATTGAATAAAACAAATTAAAATTCGACTTATTAAACTACGGCACGGTCACGAGAAATAGTGACTATTCTAATTATCCTCATCTGCTATGCTTTTCAAGTAGGGAACAGAAAATAATGCACAATAATCAAAAAAAGTTGTCTGTCTTCGTTCAGCTAACTTACTTACACAATTCCCTACGTGTTTGATTAAGTATGGGAGGGTTGGGTTTCAGTTCATCTTCCAGTCAAATCTGGGTAATGTGGTAGCTCTAGCTACTAATATAGTTGGACTGAGAGCCCAACTCGGACTTATGTAGTCCGACTACTAAAAGTACCATCCAAGGCAAGGGAGTTGTTAAACCGGTTTATTTTTATTTTTGAGATATTACGATATTTTAGTTTTTGTTGTTGTACAGAAGAAACTCTCCAAAAAGGGCTTTTGAAGTTGAAAGAACTAAAAGAATAAAAGGACCGATTTACTAAATCATAAAAACTAAAGTTACCCTATTACAAATTGTCCATGAAATTAGAGTAAAAATTCATTATGCGGACTAAATATTACAGTTAGACCGTGCATAGCTTTAATTGCATTAGAATGACAGAAAAATAGCATTTATTTTTGCAGACACAACACAGATGAAAAGACGAGAAAATAATTTACTTATTATCTTTTTCTCATAAATATATTTTAAAATGTGTATGCTTGTTTTGAAAGGCTCACATACAATTCTTACTTCTAATCGATAGATTTCAACTATACAATTTCTAATATCTATGTTTGCGAAGATTATCTTTAGTTTAATTTAAATGCAAACAACAAACCCCTGGTTGTTTATCACATTTTCTTCACAAGCTCAATTACTGGGTAAAGCTAAGCTACGCCATAAGTGTCTAGATCTAGACATCAGCAAGTGTATATCATGTAACCAAAATTGGCAATAATTTTGCTCGGTTTGGCTTTCTTATCCTTGTCTTGCCTTGGATTGTGTAAGATTATCGGATTTTAGTTTCATAAGGGTTTCAAAACCAGCGTAAAAAAACAATTTAAATTATCCTTGAACGGTCTGATATCAGTTCAGCCAGACAGTCCCAAACTCGAACAAAGGGATACGAAAGGCTACTTTAGGCCAATGAAGGTGATTCGTTCGAACTGTTCAGAGCAACACCTGGCAAATAGGAATTCCATGGTGTAAAGATGTTCTCGTATTTAATATACAGCAGCAGCAGATGTTCTCGACACACAGCACAGCTCGTGTTCTTGCTAACCGACAGCATGCAGACATCCACCACTACCAAAAACGTAGAAGTACGAAGCACCTAGGTTAGGTAGGTGGTTGGATTTGGGATTGATCCACGACGGGAAGGAAAGTCTCGGACTAAAAAGTGGATCTTCTCTACTTAAGCCCTCTGCTAAATATTATTACTTGGTAGAGGTAGGCTAAAACTAGACCTTCATCGCTACTACTGTCTACTATTGCCTGTATTACAACCCTAACTCAATCCTCAGCAAGTTATTACTTCTTGCCCGTTGATCTTAAGAGATAAACTAGAGGGATGATTGTATATTGGAATAAAAACCAAAAAGTAGGTATAAAAAAGTGAGCAAGATGAAGCAACCTCGTTCAGTTGTTCAGACCTACCTCATCTTCAACCAACTCACATCTTCTCGACTCTCTCCACTTTCGTCCATAATTTTTCTTGAAGGGCATCACCGGAAACCTCGGAACGTGAAATCCTACTGGATTGTCAGTCTCAAACTACTGAACCGAGTTGATTCGCATTGATGAAAGATTTCTTACATCCTTCTTATCCACTGTGTGTACTGCGTACCGACAAATGAGCTAGACACCAACCAACGAGGACTTCCTTTGGTTTTTGGTTATCTTTGAGAAATGATGATCATTATTAGAATTGCTGCTTCCTGTGAGAAAGTCTTGCAGCAATGCAGCAAGCAATAAAAGGAGAAAATAGATTATATCCGAGAGGGAATTCCGTGTCCTTATTGCTCTAGTCTTGCCGTCCAATTATTCTATTTTCTGAGATAGGGAGAAATGTATCGCTTGCTTCTTTTGGCTATAATTTTTTTAAAAGAGTTTAGGCGAAAATTAGTGAGGTTGTAATCAAATTTGATAGGTACGACCATCTGAGATCAGTATAACATCCTTCTGGGATAAATGAGTTCAGAGTTCAATGGAAAGTCGAGAAATCTAATCACCATCTCCAAGTGAGCTTGGGTAGGGGTGGGGAGGAGTTTATTGCTTAGAACTAGAACGGTTCATGGAAAGCGATTATCTCTCTGATCTTCTGACTTGGGTTTACTACGACTAGGATAACTTCAGCCACCAAATGACGAAATAATTCGATGCAAGCTTCTAAAAAAATCTTTTGGGTATGTTAGCTCCATCCATCAAGTCAGATAGTTTGTTTTTTCAAATGACGATAAAAGAACATCCGTTAATGCGAGAATATTTATAAATTTAAGGACAGAATGAAATATTTTTCTTTTATAAGCATAAACAATATTTCAAAATATATTAAAACATTATGGAAATTGTAAAAACATATTCCCTTCTGTTTATAACAAAGACTACATTGTTTTCCTTCACAATTTTCTTATTTAAATGGGTCCATAATCCAAATACGTCTTACTTTAGCTTCAGCCTACATAATCCTACTCAACTCAAAACAATGAGTATAATAATTCATGTTTATTTACAATGCAAGTAAAAAGGCAAGATAATGATACCCAGGTACCATCTCATCCTCATCATCAAACAATAACATCTCATCCATGCCAAATGGAGACAGCGAAAAGGCTGGCTGGTTGCTCCTGTTGCCTAAAAAAACAACGCTAACTCGCATGGATTTAATGTCCTTAAATTTACTCCATAAGGTTTTTAAGGATTTGTTTCGTTACAAAATCCTCACTCTTCTCAGTAGAGAGCTATCTGAGTTCAGTCGTCCTAGAACCTAGAGCCGCGTGCTTCCATATTAAAAGCTAACCCCGACATTACATTGCATTATAAAAAGACATCAGAGAAAGATGACTAAGGGGTTGAGCTGCTTAGCTCGTCCATGCCATGCATAAGTTGGACTTGTCTCCCTTCTTGTCTCAAAGTTGAAAGACAAGGGACAGCTTCTTGCTCTTACCGAGTTTTCTTCATTTTTTCTTGCAAGAGATAGATAGACCACTGTCTTTATTTTTCATACTTCATAATGAACCTTTTTCAAATTCTACAACTCCTAGTTCTTGGCTTCCATGCCTCACTCCAGCCAACTTAACACCGAACAGTGACAGTAAGTTTTCACTTAAAAGTTAGCAGTAACATATATATAATAGCTGTATGGGTCTCCTGAACCCTTTATCCATTTTACATACATTTACAATTTTATCGGATCGGAGTATCAGTAGTCTTCTAGTAGCTCGTATCCCATATGCAGGCGTATTGGGATGAAGGGTTTTTGGTAATGGAAAGTAGCTTGAAAGTGTGATGTCCTAGTTGTATCATCATCAATCTCCTCAGAGAGAGAGAGTATAACATGAGCCACCGCCACCGTTCTTTCTCTTATTACTTGTTCTCGCACTTGTCTTCTTGAGATTTTCTTTGCAAAGAAGAACCCTCTCCGGTTTCGGTTTTTATTTTTTTTATTCTCTTATTCGCCTCCTTCTTCTTTAGCCATCAGAGAGAAATCCCCCTTTTAAAAGCTGTTATGCATTCCCATCCTTGTTCCCTTTCATGGGGATCCTCATGGGACAAGTTGAGGGAGGACCTGCCTGTCTGGCCAGAAGTTTCAGAGAGATGAGATGAAAGAAAATTTTTAAAACCATATGCACACACATGCTCTACTCTTGTCTTTTCTTCGGGATGTTCCATTTGGATAAATTTTCCCTGTTTTTACTGCCAACTATCCCCTGTGTAACGGAACGTTACATGTTAGCGTGGTGGTTTGCATTTGGTTTGCATACAGTTTTAGTCGATCAGACTAGAAATGATACTTAAGGGTAAAACAGTAGGAGGAGAGAGCAACAGCAAGGAGCAAGTTGTTGTGTATGGTTATTGTCGTTTACATTTGCTGATGATGTAAAGAGAAGAAAGGGGTATGGAGCGTTAAAAATACCTACATGTGATTTTTATTACAGTTTCTAATACTGCGAGTCACAGGGACTGGTACGATATTGAGTTTTCTTAGCTCTAATAGGATCCATCTTCTGGAGAGATGAAGGTTTGAAGATGCTCGTTGAAATAAATTGAGATGGGACTTTTCATAAAATGGTATTCATTTTATGACTTTTCCCCGTCTGATGATTAGTATAATGTGAGTGAAATAGGCAAGGCTTGAGAGGTAAGGTTGATGGATGGATTGAGTTATAAATTTTTTTGTAATATCAAAAGAGTTTCCAGAGTAGAAAAATATGATCGATGTTTAACCCTTTAGTGAAGTTAGAGTAACAAATATAAATGAAGATGAAAAGCGTCTATAAGCTGAATGGACGCATTGTTGCATTCTCAGTTTCAAAATTTGAATTCTTGATTGCTCTTCATCTATCTTGTTCAATTCGCCTACATATGCGTTCCTACTCTTCCTTTCAAATGTCAACTCTTGAAAAACATTTGCTTAGAGTCCTCCTCCACGACACTTCTAAATAGGATTGAAATTACTTATTTAATTTCAGTTTTAATACGTTTTGAACTTGTCCCTGTACCACTACCACTTTACTTGAGAAGAGATTCAATTCAAACCCATCATCATCTTCTGGTTAAGTCAAGTGAAAGACCTCTTTGTCTGCGAACAAAGGGTACAATTAAGACAGGAAAGAGGATTTTTGATGTAAAACTCCTTACTGTAGCTAACATTGCCTGTCGTACTCGTCCGTGTTTGTGTGCCCTTTGAACAAATATTAATGGTATTTCGTCCCTGCCTTGCAACCAGCATTTATTTAGGTATCTGGGCTTAATTTTATAAGCTTTCAAGCAGAAATAGCAACCTGACCGTACAAGGACGGCCCCCATCAGTCCTTTTATTCAATTCAGTATAATCTTATTGAAAAGACCCGAGATTAAGAAAAGGTCTGCCCTACTACCCAACTTGAAATAAAAACATGATTGGTTCCAAGAAAGTGAACCAATTTGACCATATGTTGCATAGAAATTCCAACTAAATTACTACTTCCCTACACACGTAACAAAGATCCATACAGTTCCTTATAGAACATTGAAAATTAATTTCAAGTTTCAATCCATCATCTTAACCCAAGTGAATAGCTGCATATGATTGAATCTATATATGCTTTTAACGCTTTAAATATTGAGATAGGCACTTTGACATCAGTAAGTCCTACACGGACCTTATATCTTTTAGGGACCTTCCATAGGGCCAGGCAGGGCACGTATGGACGAACGCGTTCTATCCCAGTTACACATACTTTAACTCGCATGCATGCATGCAACATCACATCAAAATCTACTGAAAGACTGTATAAAAATGAAAAAAGGAGCTTAAACACACATACACTTTTTCTAGCATTGATAACGACGTTAGTTAATGTGGCCTTTAAAGCATAGAGAAGTTGAGTACTTAAGCTGTATGCATTCTTCTGCCTGTGACATTACTATGTTGTTTAATGTCATACTATATGACGATAAATGTAGCGTAAGATCTAGGTTGTGCATTTCTAGCACCCTCGTCTTTTTGGCTCATTGAACACTCTTTTCATGTTCCAATTTCCAATCCAATAGCCATCCCACCTCTACTTCTTCTACTAACTGGCTCTACCTCTGCGTATATTCTTAGGTTTATCCATTCCTTGATGGTGATCCAAAGTCTTTGTATGCTGAAAGAAAGTCGTCGAATCGAGGGAGGAAATTTCGTCCGAAGGAACACACAGAAAGAACACTGAAAATCAACATTCACAAGGCTGAATTCGGAATTTGGATAGGCAAACGTAGAGAAAAATTCATAGTAAAGTAAACAAAACTTTGGATAAGACGTACCCCTTCTTCAACACTAAAAAATACTATAGCTTATTTGATCGCGTAAGAACTTGTGTAGGGCAAAAGTTTCAATTGAATAGAAAAGGGCCTCAAAGCTTGGCATTCGTACAGGGGATAGAAAGCTGTGTAGTAAAGTAATGCATTACTGGATGTAAGAACATCCTAAGAAACTCTGATACACCTTTAAGGGTAGGAACTTTGTAAAGGAAAAGAAATCTTTATATTTAATATGCCCTTTGTGCAGTTCAAATGTGAAAAGACTTGGGAGTTCAAGGAGTAAAAAGGTCGTGGTGGTTAGTGATGGCGTGTTGTATACTCCCCCATAGACCCTTTTTGGCTGAAATATCAACACAAAATATATTATGCCTCGAGAAAAACTTGGATAACAAGGATGTTCCTTGTGCCTACTTAGGGCTATTATTATGCTTCAGGAGTTTGTTGCTGATACCGCATCATCGCCTGGCTGAGTAGTGTACCTTTGGGTTAGGTAGCTACTAGCTAGTTTCTGTACATTTTTCACAATTCAGTGTTACACTAGGTAGGTACTTAAGGAGCCCTGATTTATTTTTTCCTTATCTCTACGTATTATTATTGTTATCTTATCCTGCTCCCTGCTAATGTACAACACACTTGTCCTTGGACTGAGCTTTACTTTGACAACTCTAAAGCTTTATTACCAGTTAGGATCAAGTTTCGAAATTTAGATCTTTGAAAATATAACATATTTTCTCCCCTCCTCCTTGTCCGTGCACATTGGATCTTGGATCATATAGAGATCTAACCCTCTGCGTGTAATAGACCCATTTTACTTGTCTCGTATTTCGTATTTTAGATAAAAAAAACAAAGACTAGACAGTTTTTCTCTTGGTGTATTCATCCATTTTACATTTATTCCATGAACAATAGGATAGCTCCTACTTATTTCGCTTTGATGGAATTAATCGATCGTTAACTATTTTCCTTTAGTGGCTTTTTTATGTTAAACAGCTGAAGCTATTAAGTACCAATTAAATGTTCGAGTAAGAAAATTATAGACTAAACAACAAAACAAAGAACAGACAGTTTCATAAACCAAGCGGAGTGTTGGTAGATCGATATCTTTGTCCTTACTTTGAGTTAATTTGAGTTGAGACGCAAATGAAAAAAATAAAGTGGTCAAAGTTGTTTCGGCTTGCAAAAGCAATGTCAATATTTATGAACTAAAAAGACAAAAGACTGACGATCGAAGGAATATTGATATGAAGTCGAGTATGTTTATCCGACACCGAGTCAGATTAGATCACAGATAGAGGCTGATTAATGCTTCCATCTTATCCGCCAATGAGCAAAAAAACGCACACACCAAAACATCTTCTAGACTTTTAAGCGTTGTTGCGTGTTTGAAACAATAATAATGCCAACTCGCTCATTTAAAGCAACAAGTTGGCATGCGATTGGTTTCGAGGGATCGATTCTACATTTTCATACCTTAAAACGTGCACATCGAATTATGCAAACTCCTACGTATTCCTTAAAAGTATAAGAAGCAATCATTTTAGTAATAACAAAATATGTCAGTTTCATATGCTAGCATGTCATGTTTATAAGGAACCAGCCATAAACCTCGAGTAATTATTAGCATAGACGCATGCTTATAATTGTCTTGAAAAAAAAATGTTTTGGAAATAAATCACGTATATCACACTGGGCCGGAGAGAAGGAATTACCGGAATGCCATTAGCAAACTTGGCTCAGCTCATAAAGCAAACACTTAAGGAAGAAACTTACTTAGTTTCTGTTACAAGCTCGAGTGAAAAACTCTCTTATATCTCATAATGCTATATTTACGACTACTACCACAGTACTTCAATAAATATTTTCTTTTTCCACTTATACGTTAGTCTAGTAGAACTTTCATCACCAACGGGTATACGGTAAAAAGTATAGTGGTACTGTCATATATCAGCCAAGTAGATTGCAATACGATTTAAACTACAGAAAAGGCCAGGATCCTTAATAATTTCATTTCAAGAGACACATATGCCTTCTCCAAAGAAGTCTCGAGTATTTTTTTTGTCATTCACAGGAAGGCAAGGATCATTTAGAGATGAGTTAAGAGAAACATTTAGGCTACTCTGCTACCCCTCCAGTTAGCTGTTTAAGAGCTTCTGTATATTTTCTATTTCTTTCTCTAAGCAGTATTTTTCTAGTCCTCCAGGCAGATCAGCAAAGCCCAAGTGATTTCTCTCACTCATTCTTTCTTTTTATGCAATTCAATGAAGCTTTATTCAATGACTGAAGAGCAAGCTTGAACAAGAAAAGAAGCAGGAAAGACGACTTAAAAGCTGGTTTACTGGAGAAACAAAGGCGAAAGACAAATTGTTCACTCGTTAAAATCCTTTCCATTAATGTTCCTCTTCATCTTTGGAGAAAAGTGGTAGTAGTAGTAATAGTAAAAGTACAGTAGTTTTTTACTTTTTTGATCTGGTTTTAAAAGAAAGTCGGAAAGATAAGATCAGCCTATGACAAGGACACAGCTCTGGTTATTGTAATAAGGCAAAGTTTTGGATAATAGTCTTAGTTTGTAATGCCCTAATGTGGTCTTCGAAGGTCCTTTACTCTCTCTCTCATTTTTAGTTCTACAGATTTGGGAATCAGAAAGACACATTTTTGGCTACAAATCCCATAACTTAGTTACTTAACTTTGGTTTTGACGTGTACTTGGGAGCAAAACGCACAAAACAATGTCTTCATTCATCAATGCTCCGCTGAAATAACAAAAGCCTTGGAAGTTTCTGTACATCCAGTGAACTAAGCGAAGCTATCCTGTGTGTGCTACACATATGAGCATACTGAAATGTAGTATGTGTGCTGAAAACTAGATATACGTCATCTTGGCAGACAAGAGCCCCCACGACATGTCATTATTATCTTCGTAATGTAACACAATGCGACGGGCATGCAAAGTCTATGTTGTAACTTCTCCTATTTCTCTTTCATTGAATCTATTGCAATGTTTCCGGAGTTAAGTTGGCGAAAGACGAGAAAAAAATAAGTGGAGACTCTTTTTTTCTCCCCAAGATTCAAAGAGCATAGGCCCATTAGATACTTTTACTTCTATAATTTGTAGATAAATTGACACTAATAGCCCATCAAATCAAGATGTAAGTAGGAATAAATCTCATCGTTGAGCGAGACCGAGAGAGGGAAGTGAAGAAGGCATATCTGCTATACATGCTATATAAATCTAGTTGTAAATCTATGTTGACAGGCTTGCATTATGAGAATTCATTCTAATGGAATTAAATTGCTAAAGATCTGCTAACTGTTTTTGTGTTGGAAGAAGTCTTAAGACAGATTTATAACGGGGACTAGTAATTTGATAAGTTCTGTGTGTTCTTTCATGTTTCTATTAGACTAACGGTGCCCGGGTACCAGGGAAGTTTGGGTTCTACAACTATCGCCTCCCATGTCACTCCAGTACAGGCCTTCGGGATGGAATTCATCCTCTGCTTTGTCATTACCCTGACTTTCATCGCGGATCCTAGTAACAGTCTACCAACCACTGCGGTTCTGCTCGCTGCCAATCTCGTGGCTGTAAGTCAACAATTCCTGTCTTCTTGTTTGGAAACAATAATCCGATGGCACTAACCAGAAATAGTTATATGCTCTTTACTATGTTATGAATATCGTGGGTGTGTTAGTTGTATGATAAAAATCGCAACAACCCTATTGATTTCCGATCTTTTTTGGAACAGCTCCCATGCTCTGGAGCCGGCTTGAACCCCGTTAGAAGTCTGGGACCGGCCTTTGTCATGAATAAGTGGCCAAGTCATTGGGTTTTTTGGCTCGGTCCTGTCTTAGGATCCTTTTTGGCAGCCTATCT
The DNA here is from genome assembly GCA_034682405.1 of Hydroisotoma schaefferi. Taxonomy (NCBI): domain Eukaryota; kingdom Metazoa; phylum Arthropoda; class Collembola; order Entomobryomorpha; family Isotomidae; genus Hydroisotoma; species Hydroisotoma schaefferi. The sequence goes on along the minus strand of JAQFZX010000009.1, from coordinate 121,663 downwards.
TCACAAATATATTTTACGGAGGACTCCAAAGAAAGAGAAGGTGAGGGAAATGCCGAGTGATGGTGATTCTTTGGACATTCCCACAACCGGTGGTATACCCGCTACTGGTCATGACAGTAAGATAACACATACCAACTAACTTAACTGTTCTAATGATGAGAGGCTTATGCGCTAAGATTTACTAACACTATACTCTCTAATCCATTACTTTGTGCTATAATATTGGCAGTTACTTTCACTTTTATTTGCTACTAAAGCATTCGCACCTTGATGACTGAACAGAACCAATGTCATTTTTGTATTGCTTTCACTATATGCTGTATTTGATTGCTTTCTCTTCAGAATCTGAACTTAAGAATGCCTAAAGACTACTTTTAGCTTCCAAAAGCCACCTAACGAGGTCTTTTTGTACTTTAAAATTCAATACCCTTTGTTCATTTGTTGTTTGATTCATTTTCGCTGTTGCATGAAACGTCTACCTAACTTTATAAATTTGCTACCGAACAATTTTGAAACTGACTGTTCAAAAGCTAAAAATGCATGTAAAACGATGAAAAATTGCAAATATTCTGAAATAAATAATAGCCATGATGGTGCAAGGCCTTGTGAAAGTCTATCGCTGGTTGGCATCATTATCTTCAAATACTTCCAACGGTGAAAACATAATTTACACAATTCAGACTCGAAGTCACAGACAGACGGACTGCTGAAGACTTCAGTTGAAAAACTTCAAACAAACAACAATAATCGATTTGTGAATAAATGTTCTCTAACCTGTAAATTGTACGTTTATCACTTGATTGACAGGAACGAAATTGACTTTTTTGCTTCGTTTTTTTCATTGAATGACAGTTTTATTTCCATTTTTGCCAATTTCATTTCTGGATAAAAAAAATCTCTTTATGACAAATATTTCCATAGAAGATTTTAGTAGCGTAATCGGTAAGACATGACTCCTCTATGCAAATCGCATCCAATGCCTTTCACATTTTGTATGTTTGCTTTGCTTCTGGCCTGAATGGGTACCCCGTGACGGAGTTGTATTTTTATTTTGCTTATTAAACTATCGTTATACTAAGTTGCAACTAATAGCTCGTAGAAAGGCTTATCTACCAAGATAATTCGTTGACTAAAATAATTGTTTTGTATTAGGATACATGGGATTCGAGCCCCTATACTCTGGAACACGTTCTCTATACATGAAGCCCTCTCCAGTTCCGCCTCGAACAAACCTCAGCCGCTCCCAATCCGTCTACGCTTCCAAGAGACTTGAATATCAACCAAAGTTTGATTCCTTACGTAAACAAACAACCCCCCATTCAGCCGGACCTCACTTGCATCACAACTGCCTCACTGATGACAATTATGAGTCACTTTACGAACGAAAATCTTGCATAGGTCGAACTATACCTACGACTACTAATGGACTTCCTCCTTCTGGAGGAAATCTTTTAATGTCAGGACCACCCTCTTATGAATCAGGATATTACAAAACTTACGACACAGCTACCGGTGGAAAGTCACACGGTAACAATCACCATCACAGCATCCATCGCAATCACCTTGGAGGAACTCACAAAAGAGATCCAAGTGACATCCGAGAAAATCAAGCCAATCGGATTCTTGCTCAATACGAGACGTCCAAAGGTCTGGTAGATGTTGATCCCAAAGCTGCAATGAAATCTCATGCTCATTCTGTCACTCAAAAGTCCTCTCTTTACTACGAGAGTTCAGGGGAATATAACGGTCGTAAAGAGGTCTGCGAAAAGAAACTTATTGACACCTCACCAACTAGTAATGAAGCAGAACATCCACCAGCTCCACCGAGATTTCGGATGCAAATGCCTATCCAAACCCAGCCAAGATACCAGCCTCCAGGACAATGTGCCTCTGAGCATAGTAACGACCTGAGTCAAAATGCAGGAGCTGGCAATAATGGGGGAAACGGGTCTCTAGGGAAAGATGTCAATTCATTTCCTAAGAAGCCCTACGAGCTCCTTGATAATCCTACAAGGAAGCTATTAGACTTCAGTCCTAATCACTCACAACCCAGTAGTCAGACAACACCTAATTCCAATAATGTTTATTCGGCTCGGTTACTTATGGCCGAAAAGGACTCCACTTACTCAAGAATTTTAGAACCGCTCATGAACTCTAAGCCCTTACCACCGGGGAACAATCCTAATAGTGCCGAAGGGAGTCTATGCAGCAGCAGAATGTCCCCACACGATCAGTTTATGTATTCCTATCATTAATTGTTTTAATTTAAGTCATAGAAATAAACCGATTTGCCAAACGAGTTATCTTATAATGTACTATCCTGTTAACCTCAACTTAGCTAAACAGACCAGACTGAAAATATTTTTAGTGATTAAAATAATTTAAACGTAATTTTCAAGGAAATACTCCAACCTCAGACCTCGTTTACTAAAACTTACATTGGTTAACTAAATGCTAAAGTACTCTTAACTTTTACCAACTATAACTAAACGGTAACATATCATAATGACGACGTTTTTAAACAAATGTAATTACTTAATCGATTAGTTAGGTTGAGGACTGGTTAGGTTGAATAAGTCTTTGTGATATGAATTTTTAATGAAACTGTGAACACTTCTAAATACTCTGTCAATAGCTTTGGATCTACCTTCGAACTTTGATTTCGAAAAAATCGATGTCAGTATCTGTGTAGTAAATAGATTAAATAAATAAGTCATATCAAAAAATGGCGTTCTTACTGATTGGAATTACGAATTTTAAATCGACCAACTTTATAAGTTTAAACAGTAAAAAGTAATATTAAGATTTATTGTGATAAGTTTAAAACGATTGATCGTTCTTAGTTAATATTAAAATATTTAAACAAAGTGATTCTTTGGAATCAAAATGTTGTTATAATTATAAGTAGAGTTTTATTGGGAACTGGATACCGCCCAGCAAAAATGTATCGTTGCGATGAAACTAGCTTGAAACTGTAATTTTGTACTATTGAAAGTTTAATACATTCTACTAATATTCATATTAAACCAGTAGTGTAGTTATTAAATAATAAGTTGGTTGATAGGTACTGCCAGGTTTGAACTGTTTCAGTCAATAGCAGTATCGACTGTCAAGATTTTCTGGCAGTAGGTAGAATATGGTTGTATGAGACTTAACGGTGTAAAATATGCTGTACGTTAATAACTTTTTCAATTATAATTTATAATTATTGTCTATAAGTGTTTATGCAAATATAACTTTCTGATAATTTACATATCGAAGGCGCACTTGCATGCGCTTATTAACCTCCTGACAAAAAGCTCAACTGCAAATAGTTTTCATGAATTCTGCGACAGAGATAATGCAATGCTCTACTTTGTAAAGGTTTGATGGTTTTCGTTCTTGAAAATTCGATTAAAAAACAAATTGGAAAATTGGAAAATTCTTCAATTACATTGGTTTCTTCGAATTGAGCTGATCTTAATATTAAACCATTGGTAATCGTTTTATGCCTATTGTTTTCCAATGGCAATTTATTTTAAATTTTTGCGTACTGCAATTGACAGGTTAAAACATTCGAAATACCAGAAATATTCTTTGATCCTAAGTTACTAAAGTCTACAAAAAAACTGAATAGCCTGATTGAAGTGGGTTTGCAGATCTTCTCTTGTTGCGAATAAAAATGAAAATTGTAGATAGTAGCCAGTAGTTATAACCGGTTAGAATTTAAATTAACTAATAATAACCGTAGTTTTCCTCCAATGATAATTTATATCTCTATTATAAAAGTTAATTACTTATTCATTGAATCTTTGACCAAGAAAAATAAGATTAAAATATTCAAAATAGCACCGAATTGTTGTAACTGAACTTAAAATTGACAATCCTCAGAGGATTCATTGCACAACTATACTTTATTTTTGTACTTTCCAATAAAACTAACTCTAACTTGAACTATTATAACTATTACATTTACAAAATCATTGTTAACTCAACATTTTAATTTCAAACTAAACAAATCAAAATAATCTTTAACTTTAAATTTGATAGATCGTCTAATTACCGTAGAGGATTATTCAACCAATAAACTAAATGAATGAAATACTGTAAATTATAGTAATAAAGTAAACTTTAGTATTTCAAGTGTATGTTATTGTTGTATATTATTTATTATGCATGCATACATATTATGTGATTCATTCTGTAAAGATTTTGAGAAATAAAATTCATTAAAATTAAGCCGTGTAACTAAACTCATTCGAAACCGATTTAGTTTTCATAAAAGCGTAGTACGACTATTAAAAATTTATCCGGAAAAATTGCACAGACTTAAGAAGTAGAAAATGTAATTTTAATGCAGTAAATTAATAATCCATAGTATTCGAAGCGAGGGGCAAACTGTCTTTTAAGGTCATAATTTAACAATTACAACAAAATCTATATAGACAGTGTAAAATAAAAAGTTTCTCGCAGTACTTTCCATTATTTGCCCAAAGTTGTAGTAGTATTTCTAGCGTCATTAATTTTGCAGCTTGGTAGTCTCAACGCTAATTGAAACTTTAAAATTCACTTTAGGCAACGCGTAATCTAAAGGGCAGCGCCCAACTCCCAACCCTCTCCTTAGGGCATTTACCAAGGTACCAAATTTTCCATAATTTAGCAAAGAGATTACAATGATTATTTATCAATATTTACTATCTGTATCGTTATGTGTCACAATAAATCTGTAATTAAGTTAATCAGAGCAACAAATCAAACATTAAATAATCTCTATAATGTAAAGCTTAATTGGTAGAAGATTGGTTGTACTGCACTACTAACATAAAACATTTCTAAAAATGCTTTCAGCAACGAAGGATTCCTTTCAGGATGAATTATGCCTTTTCTGTTTGATTACATTTATCTTTGTCCCAATGATTTACAATATTTTATACGCTAATCATACCTCAGATTTTAAAAAGTATTGAATGCAGGTGTAATTTCATGCAATGTAATTTCAGAGTATACTATCATTAGGGAAACTTAGCTTCGCAAAACTTTCCGGTCCATGGAATGAAAATTCGCTAATTTTTTACTAATCCCACATGCATAGCCCACCATACTGCTGAAAATTCACAAAAAGTGGTTTTCTACTGACATATTTTTCCAAATGGTTTTTCTATTAACATTAATCAATTTAAAGCTTGAATGTTAATTTATTAGCTTGTTTATATTTAGTAAACATATCCCATAAGCTGAGCAGGCAGCATAACAGCCTTGGTGTTCGAGGGTGAAACAGAGCGCATCCAATTAGTAACAAAAATGTATGACTTGCATAAGAACGAAGAAAGTGAGTAGTGACTGAATTCGCAGCAAAATCTCACTTTCTGTCTGCGTTTTCTAGCTACTTCGATCTGACTTACTTTAATTTGTGAACTAAAACACTAAGTTTAAATGCAATGTAAAGGAAATAAATAAAGTACATCTACAAGCTTATTGCTAAACTTGACCTAAAATATTCATCAAACACACACCTTAGATTTCAATAAAGTGTATCCCATTTGACTCATAAACCTTAAAAATTATGTATGTTTCTGTATTGCAAAATTCCAAAAACTTCCGGTAATATTTACCGGCCCTTCATTTTAATACGTTTGCATTCTATTACTACATACACGCCTGTCTTTGCATGTCCGCTACTGAACTTCTACAACTCTAACTTTCCGTATGCGTTAAATTAGGCTTATCTTATGTCTTATCTTATCCTATCTCTTGAGCTCTAACTTGGTCAAGAGTAAGCTTATGTCCGAGTTAACGTGATTTTGCACTTTGATAAAAAAATAAATGGGAAAATAAACCATTTCAATTATAATTGCAAGTCGGCTTGTTGTCGCATCGTCTATAAACATTAGGACTTTGTGGATAAAGGCTTAAGCTGTAAATAGTTAAATATTACGGTGGGCAATTTGTTTTATAGACATAACTTAATTAGAATTTGCCAATCTGATATGACTCTTGAAAGCCCTTTTATTTGTCTATGATAGTTTTATCATCCAAGTAGGTGTGGCACAGTCAATCTGATTTACTTTATTCAATGCCCTGGCTGCCAGGAGTAGCAAAACGATGGATAATTTATTTGACTTTGGTCAACTTGACCCAAATTCTAGAAATTACTTGATTTAGCTGCCATAAGCTCCCGTAACTCCTTGCATTGGCAACAACACGTATAACGACGTGTGGTATTTTGCTTTAGAATTCTTCAAGTATCATTTATCCTGTGACATTACTCGATCCAACGTGTGAGGAATGTCGACATGTTTTTAATCTATTTTGCGTAAAATCAGCTTTTAAAATCCGTGTGTATCGTTGAGGCTATCTGATTTTTATACCGATAGTAGAATGTAGACTAGATCAGGCAATAAATAAACGCTGCACGTGCGTAAGGAAGAATGTTCTCGCCTAAGGAGAGAAAATTCATGCTAGAAGTCTGCATGCATGTGTACGTACGTTTTAAAAACACTTTTCAAACTTATCTTTGGTTCCAATTTTAGATTAAAAAGTAGCATTTATAAGATATGTATAATTTCCTTAAGATATGTATGTATTCCTTAAGATATGTATGTATGTATGTATGTATATATGTATGTATTCCTTAAGATATGTATGTATGTATGTATGTATATATGTATGTATTCCTTAAGATATGTATAAGACTTGCAAAACTGCGGCCTCTCTTCATCTCTGTGACTCTATTTTCACTCCATTTCCACTAAAACTAGAGCTTTTTGGATATAATTAAATGTAATATAACACGCTGTTGAACATGCATTCTTTAGTTTGATAGGGAAAAAATTTATTAATTTGAGAAAAGCTGTTGACGAAACATAATTGAACCATCACTCATGGCATTCATTGTAAGTAATAAAGTGTATACATTGATTGCCGGCTCTGATCGTACCAAGTGAGTAGTAATTGATCAAATCTTTTGTTTCTTGTGATGCATGATAGTAAAAATAATATTGTCTTGTCAGAAAGCTCTCTATCAGTCAGTAATATGCTAGTGTAATAATAATTACAACCTCAAGTATGCATGATATATTCTGCCTTTTTCTTATATCATGTCCTTTCTTGATGCATAACTTCACACGAGGATTTTGAATAGTCTAGATCTAGTAGCGATAAGTCCGGGACATGAGATGACTGCACTACTGTTAGAATTACTGCTTCTGGTGTTGGATCTGCCAAAGGATGTAGAATCTAGATTCTAGAAGAGCTGGAAAACTGACTGGAGGTTGTAATAAGATGAGCAAAAAAGCTGGACTTCAAACATTACTTGAAAACAAAAGAGTCCCTTCACTTTGCTGGTCGAATTTTAATCAGCTTACTCAGTAACTCAGCTCATACTCCTATTTCACGCTTGGATTGAGACATTTTATAATTCCAAAAACTTGTTCTCTTTCCTCTAATTGTATGATTGATTGATTGATATTATAGTTTTTAGCTGGAGACGTTACACGTTCGCTGCTTTTTCCAGTACTTTTATATGTATTTTTGTAAAGTACTTCGTTTTCATGTACATGTCAAATGAATGGAGGTCCATTTTACCACACAAAAGTGTAGCTAATTTTTCATTTCTGGAACAACGAATTAAGCTTTTAAGGTACTTCTTAAACGATAAAGGGAAAGCTATTCGTTTGACACGTTCGAAGAAAAGAAATAGAAGTAGAATCCAAACTTTCTTCATTCGTTATTTAAGGCCAAACAAAAACCAAGTGGTTCCTTTTAATTCGGCAAAGAATAACAACAAATATCGAGCAACATTAGCATTGAAGACTAAAGTTAAGGTAGATCGCTCGTTGTCCTCTTTGATGATCGGCCTTCGTCACGATACGATAGCGAGCAGAGAAAAACTCAACATTTTTGAAACTAGGATCCAAATATACCCACGAGTAAAAAAAAATTGATTTTCATCCTCCATTGATCTTATTTTTTTCTAAATTCAAAACTACTTTGGCTACTTAAAAACAACCTTAACTTGATTTTTTAAGTTGTCGTAAATCTAGTTTAAAACAAAGATCGATATGTTATTTTAAGTAAAAGAGTTCTGAGCTTTTGAATTTTTTAAAATTTTAAGAAAAAATTCATCGAAACACCTGCACTGTCATTTGATTTAAATTCTAACTTGGAATTCTATGCGTATGCATAATTTAAATTTATATAGAATATTTTTTATTAATTAGTTAATTCTATGATATGTTTCATTAGTTTAGTTTTCATTTGGCTGTCCGGAATAGGGAATAAAATAATCTCATGCCTATATGTGGCTGTTAAGATAGTGATTAGGACAGCCGTTTTCTAAAAAAAACAACAAATTAATAATAAAAGCAAATCAATATTTTGTAATACGCTCGATGATGTTCAAAGGATTTGTTAAGGTTGTTTGCAGCTCAGCAATTAGCTGGTGCGACCAGCTCAAACTGTATGCTATCCTGATCTAATCAACTACTCAGCAATAATGCACGAACTCGAAGATGTAAAGCGACGGGTAGTCGTGTAAAGCACAAAGTAATTTTTATGATATCGCAAGCCTTTTAATTACTCATGGGATAATTACTTTCAGTGTAATTTATTTTCGACTAAGATACATTAAATGTAATATATTCCACATCGGATACTCTTTGACTGACGTTTTGAGGTCTGACTCTGACATAATTATTCGATTTATGATTAAATTGCTTTAAAAAGCAGTTTTCCTATTTTATTGGTTGCTGGAAGATGTTCCATAAGTAGTTAGATTGTTTAAAGTTTAAATAAAGTCACTGAACTACGTTGCGGGCCTAAACGAAACCGTATTGACAATGTTGCACACGATTATAAATTTAGAGAAGTATTGTTGTAATACTATTAAAATAAAATCATCTTCCTTCGGAAGATGTGCATTTGGTTATATGGGAAAGGAGAAGGTAAGTAAGGGAAGAATAAATGAATGAGCTCCGTGATTATTGTTACATTGTAATGAGCAATAATCTCCCTGCTAATTACAGGTCTAATTACAATCCTAAGCTCATTAATTTCGCTTATTCACCTCACCTGCCGATCTAACCCTTCACGAACTCTTGATGTAGTAATAGCTAGATCGATTTAATTTACGTACTTTACTGTAAAGACACTTGCTATTTCATTTGTTCTGTTTTGCTATATGCTATCTAGAACTAGCTAATAGGCGTTATGATACATGATTCCTAACTTATAAAAAGTATTAGATCACATAACATATTTGGAAATTCGCCAGCCACTAATTCCTAATTGAATAACATAGTACAACATGAACATAACATGAACGACCTTTTATCGTTTCGTCATAACGGTTCGCTATGTGCCACTCCGTCAAATATGCTGACCGTTATTGGCATTAGGTCATCTCAGTTTTATTTTATTGTAAATAGTGTATTTTAATCCCTAAGGTATTCTGTCTCTTTCTTTATTTTTATACTCTTGATAATAATAATAATTCTGATTCATTATCATTATACGTTAAGTAAGGCATCACTTCCTAATTAAAGTTTTCTAAAGACCTCTTCAATACAGTAGTATCGAAAAACTCTACTGGATACAATTACAGCTATCCAACTAACTAGAAGAATTGCTTTCCTCTTGAATCGTCTTGCAATCGGGATTCCAAAAAGCGTTCATGACAAAAAACAGCCGTCATTTACCAAAACAAATGGATTGACTAACGGCAGTCGAGCATTTGTTTTGTATGTTGAACCCACACTTGCAATTTACTTCTCGCTATGGTTGATTCAACAATTGTAGAAAACGCTGCTAAATCGTCCATAAAATGCGGTTCTCGTGGTCAGCACGAATGCATTTCGTGCAATGTAACACGGTCAACTCGACTTGGTGCAATGAAGAGTAAGAATTAAAGCATGTGGAACAATTCTCATCTAAAAGATACTAAAATGTAACGGTTTTCAGTTATTGGTCTCATTAGAATTGCGACTACACACTACACAGCCTAGAATTACGACCCGACCCTCCAATGAAAGATATAAAGTTAAAAATTGTAAAGAAGCAACACTATTCTTTTTATAGCAATATCAGAAGACCAAAACCTGCAATAATTCTCTTCAGAAAGGAAGCCTGAAGAAGTTTTCAAAAGTTAGCATGCAAACTATCAACCCTCAAAAATGTAGTGTAGATAGCGAAAAACGTATAACGGTTGAGAACTAATTTGCAAAAAGGAGCTATGCCAATTTGTAAGAGTAATTACAACTTGTAATCCGATGAATGGCAAACAATGGCTAACAAATACTGGAATCTGTACTTTCGATTGCATAGCCGTACTAAAGAAAAGTAATATACAAACAATGGATGGTCGAAAGGAGATGTGCAGATTTCTGCATAAACATTTGTCAACTAATTTTACAAAGTGTGGAAGAAAAGACAGGAAAGGTTCATGCTGAGATTTGGCTGGTTTGGCTTCTTTGGTGTCTCAGTTCATTTAAAAGCCTCTTTGATGTTATCAAAGCCTGTCAGCTTGGCACTACCAGCGAGGCTTTCTGTAAAGGTGCAAATTTTAAATCGGTCACTAGTGCTGCAATTCTGTAGTGAAATGAAAAGTATCTTAACAATGAAGGCATTAAATAGCGTGAGCTGTTGGTTGTTGCAAGAATCTACATCACATTTAAATTATGTTTATTTCAATATTATGATAAGAAAATTAAACTGCTAACATAAATTTGTAAAATATTAACAGTCCCAGTAAGCGTATGCCTTGCCTTTATTACCGTTAGTATGGACTTTTAAGAGATTTTGTTCACTTTTGATTTAGCAACTTTTTTTTAATATTTCCTGGTAATTTTGCCAAATCTCAATTAATCGGTTGGGAGATATCAAACGCTTTATCAATAGTCATATAAAAACATCTACTAAACAAAACCACTAATTTTATTTCATGTCGATCTTCTTAGAATTATTGAATGATTAGAGAATCTTTCGATACAGCACTTTAACGCTCAATGCTTAGAGACTAGTTTCGTTAACTGCATGAAGTTTCATCCCCTGTCGTACTACAATTGAGGATGTTTTAGAGCATAATACATATAAATAACTTCCTGAAAGTGTGGGCGAAACTAATCAATAGACAATCTTTTACTATCGTCTTTAATTGAAGACTGATTACTTCAAACTAATAGGATTCATATGAAAACTTTAAAATCTAACATATCACTAATTCTCCAAGTGGGAGTTAAAGGTCAACGGATACTAACTATATACGCAAATAAATTTAATTAGATCTTTAATTAGATTAGAACGACAAAAATCTGGATACCACCACCACCAATCAAAGATTGCACAGACAGAAGACGACAAATGCTAAACGAGGCAAATTTACTCTCCAATCCAATAAATTCATAGTATTTTGGAATAGCAGGAAGAACTTCAGATGTGGAAGAATGACCTTCATCTCGCTCGTTGCAATGACAATGTGGGTTTATACACTTGAATTTAACTATGAATGACTTTAATCTTCAACCACCTCATTGAATTTCCGATCAAGAGTTATTATAGATATGGTAATAAAATTCAGGTAGAACGAAGATAGAAAAGGTCTGATTCCACTTAGAAGGAATGAGGCAAGACCATTCTGTACTGAGTGACTTTAAATAAGGTAATAAACATGTACTTTAACAACTATTGAAGACCATAGGCGGACAGGAAAAATTTAATTTTAATTAATTTAGTAAGATATTAATTATTTATTACATACTCGAGTTACATTTATGGCTACTGTTCACTGCCGTATATACAATTTATTATGATTGTGAGGTGGAGATTGATGGCTGGGTACTGCACTTTATAGTTAAAATCAGATCTTAATAAATATTTGGTATTCTATTCCTCATACATGCTTTTTTCGTTCGATTTCTTTAATAGATAGAGTTGTAACGAAGTTAAAAAAATCAAACTTTTATTCACTTGCTGCTTGAGAGTTACATATTAAAAATTGCATAAATGATTTCATAAAATTTAGTACACTGCGTGCAGTTTGTGGATGCTTGGAATGTTTGCGGCTAGTGAAAATAAATCAGTACTTAAGTTAAGTACTTGTGATAAATAATTAGAGCTGCAGTTGTGCAGACCTCTGCAGAGGTGTAAATGAAACATTGTTGTTTATTGTTCTGGGGATATTAACTGCGCCCTGCATGGATGAGTAAAAGTAAATCTTCCAAGCGGATAATCATCAAGTGTGATGTCAGCAATTTTTCCGATTCATGATTTTATTTTGCCATTATAAAACACTCATACATGCTGGGCTAGTTCCAACAACTAATGTGTAAAATAAACACATAAGACCAAGAAGAGTAGTTGAAGGGTAGCTAGTAGTTAGCGAGAAAGAGTAAAAGTTAAATCCAACATGGAAGCTTGTGGTTTTACTCCATTCATTAAAATATGTTGGTTCTGCTACCAATGGTTAATTGAATTAAGCGTAACATGAACACAGAGCATAAACTTAACTAAGCGTAAGTGTGTAAACTTATTAAGCGAAGCTTACTCTGTTTTTCTGTAGGTATTGCACATGGTGTTTAGACTTGTTTGTAAAAGAATAAAAATAGAAAGAAAAAAGTCCATAAACAAGTGCATGACTTAATTTAATGAAACTCAACCCAAAAACTAAAATTTGTAGTAATTTTTAATAAGTTGTATATAAAAGCAAAATATCCTATGTACTACTACTCGTCACCTATGAATTTTTACATTTTGGGTGCACTATGAAAGTGTTGTGAGCCAATACATGTTTGAAAAATAATTGGCCATCATTAGAGTACAAAAGTGCATTTAATTGAAATAAAATGAGAAAGAGGAGATTAAAAGTTGACCTGAATTAACAAGAGTATGATTGATGGAGGAGGCAGATTAATAATATACGATGGTCTTAATGTAGTACCACAGTTCAGTATTAAAGTAAACCTTCCCTACCTTTGCTTACTACCTTTACTAGTTTACTAGTGTGAATCGTTTTGTCACATTTTGTGAGCATGAAACTTGACGGCGAAGCAATAATCGAACGTAAAAACTAACATCGCTTAAGGCAGGATCAGTCCTAAAGTTTCTATTTATAAGAATAAATTAAACTGAGTGTAACAATGGACGTAAATAACGCTGTACTGTATACATGAATATGTACACAATTTTCATGAATCTAGAGGGTGTGTAATATTAATATTAATGCACGTAACACAAATGACCAACTACTACTATATTGACCGTAATAATTGGAAGAAGTATAACTGCTCTGCTGAGGTTGTTGAATCTTATCTGCTCAAATGTATAAGGGACGGTAAGGTAACCTCTAGATAATTATCTGTAGAGATTATTCACCGAGTTCCTCGAGCATGTTATCTGACAGTTGCTATAAATGCAATTTATATTGAAGTAACCAACCTCTACGATTCTAATAGAAGTAGTAGGTAGATTAGCGTTAGCTTCTCTTATTTGGCTTAGTTTTAGACCGCATCTACTGACTTGTCAGTCTTGTACATAAAATGGTGCTTCGCTTTGGGTTGAAATATTTAAATGAAATATGCCATACTTATTATATTAACGTCTTAAAATGATAACTATGAAGCTTTAGCAGGTTGTATTTATCTTGTCTATCTATTAAAAAAATGCCTATGCAAAGTTACTCACGAAGTTGGTTAAGATCAGGAGAGGCAGTAAGGAGGCAGTTTGCTATAATTCTAAAGTAAGTCAAGCAGGAGGAACGTACGTTTTTAGCTTTTCTTGTGTTTACTACTACTTACTACTACTGCCACTTAGCAATTGTAATGGCAAGGACTACAGTATGCAATTGCAATGCAGCTAAAGCCAAGTAAATTCATATGCTAAATGCAGACTTAAAGTACATCTCAACTAAATGCAAACCAAGGGGTACATAGTAGCAAGCAGTAGTTAGTGAATATAAATGCATAGAACAACAACTAAATACTTCAGCCAGTGCTTTCATTGTATTGTCAGTCCTCCTGGCATCCCTTGGCAAAGTCTTCAGCCTAGACTCAGTCATCTACGAAAGGCAGGCCAAGAAGTCTTGTTGATTTCCAATTTCTCCTATGATACAGATACAGCTCAATTTGGAAATTTTGTATCAGTTGGAGGTTCACAGGACTAAGTCTGAACACGCGTAGGTCCAAGGTCCTATAGACGTACAGGGATCCATTGTATCCCATTACTCAAAGTTTTCAAAACTTGGTAGTTTAGTAATATAGTTGTCCGTACTGTGACCGATTTTTTCTACCGATGCGTGGAAAAGCGGTGCAGGAAACTTGCGAACACCTTTATGAAGCTTTGTTGTGAAGTTCTGGATCTTTGTGACAGAAATTTACTTTGCATCGAATTCTAGTATAAAAAGGCATTATTAACTCAATATATAAAGCGACTCAACTAAAGTTACCAATTCTGAAACTTTGTAGTGGGGAAAAGTGTGTTACTTGGATTCTCTCACTTTTTACTAAATCTTCCTTCATCAACACTAATCGTTATTTTTTATACAGTAACGTCAACAGTTTCCTCGTCCATCGTTTCATCTACAACTGAAGTTAGTGAAAACCACGACCAGTGCTAATTACCAGTTTTTTTTCCAGTTGACATCTTTTTAGTTGAACTGTAATTTAGTAGCTCAACAGGGTATTCTTCACGAGTCAGATGAGTCGATCAGTTTAACACATTGTTTGCATATCTGTATTACCTATGGAGATTGGATCCCATCAACGACCCTACCTATTACTTTTAGTGCTTATCAGTTGGACCCGTAGATTCTCCTAACTTTGGAAGGAAGGACTATAACATTTTAATTTACAACTCTGATTTAATTGTCTATTTAAAGTAAGGAGGACAATTTGGTGGCTTTATTTTAAGCATTTCAGTCTTTTGATCATTTATTTAAAACAAAATAAAAAAAACAACAATTGACCAGTGATAATTTTCTTCACATGATTACATTATCTTTTAAAGGCATCAGTATATTTTTTCTTAATTATACCTTTTACGAAAACATCAACCAGATAATTTCTTAAGCGAAGTTTTATCAAAAAAATAATAGCAATCAATCAAAATGTGGACCTTGCAGAAGAAAATCAAAAGGACTTTCAGTCACAGGTTAGTAAATCATTTTCTCAATCATCAATTAGTCAAAATCATGATTAATTACATCACGACATTTGCCACCTGCAGCATTAAGTAAAACACGGACAAAAGTGAGGCTACGTAGATCATTATCAGCATTTATTGTGTGGACTGTGCTCTACTTGCAACAAGTTATTGGTAATTCATAGCTAGAATGCAATACAATTCTTAATACTGCTACTTCTATTCAGGCATGACGTGTCTCAAGTTTTTCTTTCAAAACCAAAGATAATTCAAGCTCTAATTAATGCTGTAATTAATTAAGTCCCCTTTCTTACAGTCAATGGTTAAGTGGTTGGTGTATAGTTTAGTATAAAGACAAATTCAGAAAAGTCATTAGCGACCAAGGTCGCGGCCCATTATTATTTACTGAACGAGAGTAAAACCATAGGGCTTTCATTTGTCAGACTTCCTCGTTATTGTTTACGGATAAAAATTTGACGGGAATTGCAGTATAGTTTAAAAACTTTATGAAGTAAAGCCTTGTTACCAAATGACAGCTTTCTTTTGTTTGAAGGTTTGAAGAGTCAAAAAATGCTAAAAATCCTACCAACAAACGATCCTGTCTCCTAACTTGTAGATAGCATTTAGTAGCTAATTAGTCTGCAAAGTTAGCATCTGTTGTTATACAAACTTGCAAAAAACTCTTTTGTTTACTGTGTATATTTGCGAGGAAACACGGAATGATCCATGTTAAATTGTAAATCATTTCATTTAATTTTTTAGCTCTTTTAGCTTCTGCTAAGTGGATATTTTGTGATCTAGATCTTACTTGCGTCGCAGATAGATTTTTAGATTACTACCATAAAAATAATAGTACAGAAGTATCGGCATTGAAATATTTTACCAGAAGACAATTACTGTATTATTAGAGCGGAGCGATTGATTCTGTTTTAGTAAAAAAAAACAGCAACTTTTTAGTGTGAGTTATTGTTTTAGATTTGAATTGGAAGGTCCGAACTGAGATAACAAGATGCTCTTGGATGTCTAGTGATTCTATTTGCGATAGTATTAGCATCCTAGACTGTAGTTCGTCCTGAAACCTTCAGGAATAAATAATGGTTTTTCTGATCATATTGCAGATTTTCGTTATAGCTTTGTGTAAAATAAAGAATGGATAGAGATATCATTATGATGGTTCTTTGTACATAAAAATTATAACTATATGTATACCTGGGCATAGATCGGTTTTTATTTCGAAGTAGGTAAGAGAAGCCAAGGAATGAGTACTTAATCGGCATAATCGTATTTCTCAGCTGCACTTTTAAAATACATATTAATGTAAATAAATCGTTTGAACTCAGTTTATTCGAACCTTTAGATTTGTCATTAAATTATACTCATACAGGTGTACTTGTCTCTCTTATTGTCACATCTCAGAATAAGGTCTTCGTTCGTGATTACGTCGAACTTGAAATGGAATTGATTGGGTCCTTTCTTAAAATTAGCGTCATTTTTCTCACGGAAAATGGTAATTTATTTTGAATTCATGCCAACGATGAAGGCAATGGATCCTGCTCTTGATAAAACAAGAGTAAATTCCACAGACGTGGAAACTTTTTGGGTCAACTAATCTTTAACATCTTTGACACTTTACATCTCCGTAGGTAAATAAGTCTTGACTGTACTCCCCACTTTACCACGTACAACGTAACGCAGTTTAATCATTACGAATATTTCAATAGTACTATAATTGCGCAACCGTTATTATGATAGAGTAAACGGTACTAAAGCTACGAATACTAGAAATCATAATTGATACTAGAGTAGTTTGAATCCCAATTCCCAATACAATATTTTGTGGCTAACCACATCCACTACTTTTACGACACGTACCATTTTGTAACAAGTCATTTTTATCCATATGCAAAAATGCTCAACCACCATTGCTTACTTTTTTAGTTTTTCATCATACAGAACTAAACACTATTGCTGTGACAAATTGAGTTATTCAATGCTTTCAAACTAATCAACGGTTATAACCTTATATGGCAAGTTGAAAAAATGATTTTTTGAGATCACGGATAATCCATTTGGACTCGGCTAAATTGATCTTAATTATATCTTTGCATATACATATATTTGTGCAAGTGCACACTTGCAAAGCACACACATTGTAAAGAATGAAATGTCTTAAGAGAAATTGTGACCCATATTTGCTGTCTGATTTCTTGTCATTTCGTTATTTCTTTTGGTGTATGACGGTTATACTTTCTTTGGAATTAAAGTTTGCTTAAGTTCTCTGCTGGCGGTCTAGAGTGCCCAGTTAATTAGGAATCCTCTTTTAGTAATAAATTCTGATTTAATCGGTAAATTATTTATTGCAGATGCCATTGGACTGTTATTAAAGCTTAATGAAGTTATATGAACACTAAATAGTAGATAGTTATTTTGTAGCTGCTCATCCCAGCATCTTTTGTCAGGTGATTTGTAATAAGAAAACTTAAAGTTCTAATGATAGAATAGAATGGTCTGCCACACTCATAATAAAAGTACTAGATCGGTGAAGATAATTTGGTCAGATAGAAAGCCCATCGATACCCCCCACGTTAGCTAATTTACCTTTACAATACACTGAATAACTTAAAGATCATCACCATCATCACAAATCATACGACTTTATCTTCCTCATGTCATTACCTAATATGCCAAATGATTTCTGTCTGACCAACCTACATCTTCGTGCTCGTTAAGGTCATAAGGGCTGTCAGCACTTAAGCATTCAGTAGCTACTGCTATAAATTTAGTGTGGGCAGGCGTCACAGTGAACGTTACAAGTTACCAAATTAGGCATTCATCTCCCTATCCGATGTCTTAGATTCTTCCTAGTTCTACTCTAAGGATTGGATTGGAATTGAATTGAATTGGAGTCGTGAATGAAGGATTTTATAAAATAAATCTCACTAAACTGTATTAAATTTAAAAAAAGGAAAAGCTAGAATAGAGTTATTAATCATATACTGCAGACCTTAAATTTCATTAAGTTTCGAGGATAATTAAAACATTCTTACTCTTACTGCTAAGACAGGATTAAATAAACCGTACATATAGGTACAAAGTCAAATTAATCACTTCTAGCTACAATTATTGCACACGCATCTCAGAAAATGTAGTTCCGCTTTAGCAGTGGAAACAGCCATACCGATTACTCTACGACTGGTTGAGCTTAAAAGAGTTATTATTTAATTACTTTTTCATTAAGAGTAGTAAATGAGAAAATATTATTTTCGCAGTAAATCCTTTCAATCCATTAAAAGCTCATCTTACTACTGTTCGTATTATTAGTATTAGCATTTAGATTTCCCTTTACAAAAAAGCGTGTTGAGATTTAAAAGCTCTTATAGTCGATTATATTGAATCTGATCCCTAGCTTATCTAATGACTGTGAAGGATTTTTTCTTATAAAATAAAGAAACTGTCTGATGGAGCTGTAAATAAATGTTTAAGTTAACTTCAATGCTACACAAGGTTCGTGAAAGATTAACGTTTTTACCCCAATTAGCTTTTAAGTTTCAGTTCACCGTGTTCAGACAAAACAGACAGTCAACAGTGCTACTTCCTAAGATTAAAATTGCCGTTGAGCATTAGACGATGCGATGAAGAAGTTATTTAAATCTCTTGATTGACTGATTCTTTGTTCATTCAAGTTCATGAATGTCTGCCATCCATTACATTTCAATGTATTTCTCCCCCTTGATCAATGACATTTTTTTTATATAGGTTAGCAATGAAATGCTGCCTGTTAACCTTTACAATTTACAGAGACTATTAAGATAAGTTGAAAGTAATGAACTGTAGCGCGTTTGGAGACGATAATCATGTGTGTCATACTCAAGGAAGATAGGTTAGTCAGATTGGGCGTAAAAAGTGACGCCTCAACTCAGTGCAACTGTCATCACTTTATTAAGTGAACAACGAATGCTTAAACTTTAAGCAGGTATTTGTTTTAGGACTGTTTACCTACTATATTAATTGGTATCATTGTTATCGTCCGGGGCTGAAAGATACTATTGGTAAACGGTGATAATTTACAATGATAAAATGAAACAATGAATTATTTGAGACAAAATCTTGTGCTTGATAAGGTCTAATTGTTGTAAGTCTTGAGATTAAATGTTTTGGTGACAAATATCTATACTGAACTGTAGATATACCTGGGTGGACTTTTAATTAAGAAAGCATGTAAAGTTTTACGATGTTTGCGTGTGAAGCTGGAGAGAAGTACGTTAGTATGGCTCTGATTAGTTTGATAGTTTGTTGTTGTTAACTGGCTGGTGGAGATAACAGACCAAAGTAACAGTTATTTTTAGGAACAAGACACATTCATGGTCAGAGACGTTCGACCGATAGAAAACAAAACAGTTTTGAGCAATACTCGTAAATGAAATTACAATGCATCCATCCTATTGCAGATTCTTAAAGAAAACACAACAACAATACCCGTCCTTTGTTTTGTAAATGCATCAAAGTAGAGGCCTAGAATAGCTGTAACTTGAATAGTTCAAGGGTAACAATTTGTTAACCGTGGAATTGATATTTTCTAGGTGTTATTGATGATGCTATTTTCTTACAACAACAACATTATATATTTGCTCATAAACGGGTGAGGTTGTCGTCCGGGCAAGAATCAGTAGATTAAAAACAAATACCAAACACTTCTTTTAGTGAAGAAAAATACCAACACGTTAAGCTAGTGGTTACTTCTCAGAACCAAATCGATGAAATCTTTTTCACATTACGTTTAAAATATTAAAGCGTAATCATTATCCTTATTGTTACGGAGTAAACGTCTCCCAGGGTTGTCACAAGCTGACAAACATCGATAATCGTTAAACGTACTAGTCGCCTATTAATTCCAGAAGTTAATAAAACCATGCATGCAATTCAATTTCATGTAACCAACCAATCCAAATCCCTCCAGATCCAGAATTAAGACCAGAGCTAATCATGCTTATTAGTAATCAAGCTAAATTTTCTGGTTCATCTGCAAAAAGCTCTTGATGATAGGTGATCAATCCATCCTCATCCCTTGCCTTGAATCTCAGTTCATTTCAGCGTTGTATTTTGCATTTTACTTCGCTTTGCTCTGACTGCTTTGCAATCAAAAGTTGTAATTTAGACAGTCCATGATGCAAAGCAAACGAAAGAGAAACTCCAGTCAGTCAGATTTAATAAATGGAAGATTTATAACCCTCGTCCCCAGTCAGTAGCTTCATCACTTTTTATTTATTGCATTATAATTTCCCCCATTATTATAACAGAGCAGCAGCGATTGAGATGACGGATAGAATAATAAAGCAAGGGAGTTTGTTTAGTAGCAATGCCTTACCATCTTGCGAACGTTCATCGACCTTCAAGGACGAACAGTGAACTTATTATTTATCCATGTGAAAACATTCATTAAAAACTTTTTATTCATTTCATTCCAGAGCTCCATTAGCCATTCCATAGTAGTAGAGTAGCAGTCCTTCACTCAGCCAGTCTGTTTAATCCCTTTCTAATGACAGCAGACTGTCCAGAAACATTTTTTGATGGATTGCATGTTCGTGTTGAATAAGCCGATTGCCATTGCTTGTGATGGTTGCATCCACAACACAGATAGCTTGTATAATGATTTATGGAGGAATCTGTATTTCAGGAATGTGTTTCAGTAGCTCTTGCCACCTCGTCATATTTCTTCTTAGAATTAGTGTCAGGCAAATCTTACTTTGTTGAAAGAAAGTAAACGGAGCTTTTTCTGCTCATCCCTTGAGAACATTTATAATCAATTCCTTGAAATAAATCTCGGGCAGTTTCATAACTGATGTGATGACATGAATCTTTCTTGATGAAAAGTTACGCATTTTTATTTTATGCACGAATTTTTTTTTGTGTCAAAAGTTAACTGAATAATATAATAAAATATTTGCTTAGCTGTCTCAGTCAAGGGCTAAAAAGTGTATTAGACAAATATAGCGTACGAAAGCATATTAATAATAGGGAGAGTGGAGCGATAACCCTTTCAATTGTTCACCTTGATTGTACGATCATGATACTCATTGACATATGCACTCACGTTATCACGCAATATCTGTCAATTAATTGTAATGGTTGAATATTTAATTCAATTTAGGAGACCAACTTAATAATAGAGTGGATGTGAGAGAGAAGAGAATCTAATTTGCTTTATTATGACATTTTTTGTATTATCTTTCGCAATTTTTTTGCGAGAACAGTGGACCAGAAGGAGTCGTAGGGTAAAAAGTGATGACGATATAATAAAATTTAACCAAATATCGTAACAGGTAAACAGATGTGGAGTTTAATTAAATCCGTGGACGTAGGCATATTTAAAGTTGAATAGAGTTGTAAATTATACTAGAATAAAAAAGTTATCCACAGCATAAATGTGAAAGGTCTCGCTTACTTGAGAAAATTTAAAGTATGATTAGCATGACATAATTCAATACTTAATTGTTAAAGTATGGAGTTATCTTTGGGAGTAATATTAACTACTAAATTTATATTTTTTATGCACTATAACTAAGTACTCACTTCAGACAGTTGTACTCAGATTGCATCGGTAGTGATTAATAAAAATTCGTAAATGATATTTATGGTATAGACATCCTTTAAAAAGTATAACTACGCTATTTAAAATAATGGGTCCAAGTTCAGGTAATGAAAGGGTCGGATTGAAATAAAGAAGGGAACTATATGGATAAGGATGTTAGTTAAGAGACTAAAATAGCACAAGCCTTCGGCATTCCAATCCAATCCCACACCGCACTATTCGCATCGTACTTGTTGTCTTTACAAACTGAATAAAATATGTATCAACTTTTAAAATTATGAGGTCGATAAGAAGTGAAGTTTACAAATTGGGAAAAGAAGTATATTTATTTATATTATTGTTCTATTAGGTATCATGGCTTTCAATTCTTCTCGCATGTTAGGCCTAAACACATTCAAAATATTTAAAACATTTCTCAAAATCATACGTTTTCTAAATTCAACTTTGGATCTGACTGAACCGAATGCAATGGGAAGGGATGATCATTAAGGACCTTAATTTAAGGTGTACGATCGGCTATGAACAACAACATGATATGATTTATATTTAGCCGTTCATGGACACGTCGAAGGACATCAAGATATTTTGAATCTTCAGGAAGGCCTTTGTCATTGATTGTTGATAAAGCTTCTTGCAAACTGTAGCATAGATTCCTCTACAGTAGGCAACAGGTAAGGACTTGGGGCTTCCACTCTTCACAAATTCTGCCCATTTAGGAATATACTCTAATGGAATGGCTGGAATGAAAACTACCTAGTATCTAATTATCTAATCTTTATCTAGTCTATATACAAAATGCTGACTGCTATTTCTGTATGTACATTCATTTTTAAAAGTGAAGGAATCAAATACCCTTGCTTGTTGTTGTCTCGGACCAAGGTCGTTACTGTAAAGCACGTTATTTCTACCTTACCCCTTAACTGCTTATTTTAAAATATAAAGATTATGCTGAAATCATGATTTGTCCACGTGCAATCTGGATTTCTTTTGCGTCCTCCAAAACAAGGTCTTATAGGCACTCAGGTATGGTTTTACTGCCCAGACTTCAAATATTGACTAATCGTAGAGTAAATATGGTGCAGAATGGATAATAAAGTCCTCTTTACATACGATACTGAAGAATTCATGACAGATCTGAAAATTATTCACGAGAAAGCCAACAAAAAACATGTATAGAAACAAATCAGTATTGCTCTGTTCCTAGTTTTTTCTCGACACAACTACCCGTCAGTATATGACAAATGAAGTAAATTACAGAGTAGTTAGTTAGTAAAACATATAAAGTTTACGTCGATTCTTGTACGTGCCCATTGTTTGACCACATACATGAAGAAAAGCTCCAAGAAAAGAACATTTAAAGCTTTCTCTTACAATCTTGCCAGTCAGCTAAGCGACGGCCTCTCCAAAAGATAAGCTTGAGGTGACAATAAAATTAGGCATTAAATCCACCTGAGTACAAAAACTCTGTAGTAAATAACAAACTATAATCTAATCAGTTATCATCAAGCATCAGAATGGTAGAATGCCGATATGAATGATGAGTTACTTTAATGGCAAGAATTTTCCATATTTACTTCGCCTCAAGACTAACTGTTAATTTTAATTTGGGGGAAATCAGATGCACTTAGTAGCAGCCGTTGAAGCGTGAACTTCTATACGGTCATTACAGTTTAGACATTAATGTAGCAGGAGAAATTAAGTACAAAAGCACGTATGTATGGTATGTGATTGTAGTTTGGTCATATACGACACATGATTCGTACTTCGTAGTAGTGCTAATAGTTTAAACAAAAACCTACATTACATTTTTACTAACAATTCTGCATAACGGTCAACTTTGACTGGTAAAGCAACTCCCTTTTCTTGCTGTGTCAAAATATTATTAGACAAGATAAATTGTTTACTTATTGTGTCATAATGATGCTAAAGAGCTTAATATTACAAATCGGAAGTAATAACATTTTAACATAAAGAAATGATGTATCATAGGAAAGAAGTCTTATAACAGCTTCACCTGCTGCACAAGTGCTAACTTTTAAGTTAAACTTGGATATATTTTTTGCATCAGTAAAATTGGTGCCAAAGTCGTATTTCAGGAAACCAATGATTGCTAATTGCAAACACATTTGAGGTTTTCTGGTTTGGTTTTGGTTCCCTCGATATAACGCTTCAACTTGCGTTCTTCTGGTACGCATACGTGTTGCGGGGCTTAGAAAATGATAATATTTAAAATCTGTATGAAAGTGATATGAGATCTACGTTGGGCTAAACGTACATCAACCGCATCCACAGAAGAAGATCATGTTATTAATGCGTAATTTTAGCAATATCCTGCACATTTTGATTACTACTTTTACAACATTATTTTCAAAACTTTTAGAATAAGGCCATTTTTTATCAAGCGTATAAGTGTGCGTTGCCCGTAATTTTAAAATCAATAGTGCATTTGCTTATGGATTTATGCAGCAGGATGAAGAAGAACCTCTGTAATAGTTGTCATTTTCCTTTATCACCATTTTTTATACGATGTTTAAAGTAGGCTAATCATGAGATTTTTTAGGTAAGACTATTCAATCTAATCTGATCTAACCAACTGAGCCTGACTGTGCTAAGGTAATGGAATTTTTTCTTCGTTTGAGTTCCTAGATGAGAAAAACTTTGTGCCAAAAATCTCTTTCGATATACATCACAGTTGGGAGTCTCTGTTGAGTTTTGGATGGAATTAAAATTCGAACTATAAACTATTGCACAACACTAGTGCTTTTTATTGGCAATCCTTTTCATAGAAGAATATGAAACGTTACTGTATAATACAACAAAGCAATGATAATATGACTAGGACTTAATCAAATCAAAATGAAGTGACAACTGTTACACACACATGTTAAAATCTTTCTCATCGTGCAAATCGTCTCAAATTTTTGAGCTCTTACAACTATAATTTTACTCTTGTAAGTGATACTGACTGCAGACTAGCATTACTTGTAGAATAAAATTAAGACTGGGAAAGGTCCGTCTTTACATATCACTTTCAATTTATTGCTCACTTCCTAGTTCTCTAAATAAATGCTAGGTTCTGCATTACATTACTCTAGATTTTACAAAAATTACAAGTGTAATTCAGCGTAATCATAAATTCATTTAGAATATTTGCAAAAAAAGCTGTCACGATTAATCTCATTTCGGATGGCTTTTACCAGGTTGAATAATAAAGCTAGGGATGTTGGCAAAGTATGATGAAATTATGAACGTACAAGTATTGTTATTTGATTATGAATGTAAGTAATGTGTTGGTTCAGTTTAATGCATTTGATGAGTTGGATTTGTCAATGGTAAATGGTAAACCCCGATCTACAATAATACCTTTAATTTCTATTATAGAACTCGTCACTGAAGCAAGAATTAAGGAATAAATCGCACATTGAAATTCAGGTTGACTTTATCTCTTAAAGTTTTAAACTAATGCTTTAATGGGGACTATTATGAAATAAATCTTGAGCGAGGGTTTGCCAAACTGCGGCGGAATTTTCAGGTTACTTCCACTAATAGACAGACAAACACTTATCAATCTCATCACAAATCCGTCCATTTCCATCTCCCAGCTCAACTCAAATCCACCTGACCGTGTAATACTTTTAGAATTATCAGCATTTAATTAACTGAAAATGCGATTTATTTGACAAAATAATTGAAAAATTATATCAAATATAAGCTAATGAAATTTTTTAAAATTATTAAATGAAACCTGTTTTCATTACGCTTAGTGCACATTTTAAAGATTTTAGTCTATCATTAATACAATTATTGTATAACTCTCGAAAGAGATGGATAATAATTTGTACAACTTTATGCAGCGATGATTTCCCACAAGGCAGTAGCATCAATAGACTCGTTGTTATCAATAAGGGTATTATCAGGCTGGAGACCAACGGCTTTCCCACTAGCAACGTGAACAATAATGATTGATCCTTCATTTTGTACGAACTGGAAGGTTTCCCATCCAGCAGCGTTAGGTCTTGAAGCAGCTAGCGGAACAGTTCCACCTACATCAGCCGTTACATACTGTTGAGTTAGGCCACTTTGGATATCAAAGTACGGATTGTCTGGTGGACTCTCCGGTTCCTGAACGAAATTCCAAACGACAGCTTCAGCAGGAGTGTCAACTGTGGCGTATAGTTTTGGATCTCCGGCAGAATGGACAACGTATTTGCCTGATGAAACGCTTTTAATGACCCCTTTTGGAGGAATTGTGACACCTCCACCGCTTTCTGCAGGGACGAGTCTGTACTTGGAGGGTGTTCCTACAGTTGCATTGACGTTATTTATAAGATTCCCCGTTCCAGCTTGGGTGCTTACCTGAGCCCGATTTACCATTGCGGTCAGCTCATAAGTACCGTCGGGTTGGACAGCCCATCGGAAAACTTCGTAGGATTGTTGAGTATCTCGAACAGCAGACAGAGGATCATTACCTCCTGGAGATGCTGTTACATACTTATTGTTGCTCAGGGCCAGGATGTTTCCACCTCCTGGAGTGAAACCTAACCTAAATTTCGTTCCTAGAACTGCTACTGCAGCGTCCGCGGACAGTTGACTTCCAGTCCCGGTTAGAGTGACATACATGCCTGTAGCAGCATCTTGAATGTTGAACAATCCTTCAGGTGTTTTAGCGGAAGCTGCACAAATATCCGTAGTGGATTTTTGCGTGGAGACAAAGTATAGTTGGTTAGAAGCAGAGTTACCAGAGCCCCAGGATGATAGCTGAGATGACATGGAGTAAGCTGATTGGGGGTTTACCACTGAGTATGCTGCATATATGACTATAAAAAGAGGTTCAAAATGAGTACGACTTATGCCTTGTTCTACTAAGCAAACTCAGACTTTCAGAACGGAAAGAGCGTACTCGATTTAAAATCATCTCCGTAGGAGTTGTCGTCAAGTTCTTGTTGGCAATATGGAACAACCTCTTCCATCCATGCTTTATCAAAAGTCTCCTGACCGATTGGAGTCAAGGGGAGGATTTGAATGGCAGCTATTTGAATTCTTTCAGCACCCCAGAACAACCAGGCTCCAGCCTGCCAGTCCATAACATTCCCAATTGTAATCAGTTCCCTAAAGCCTTGTTCAGGGTATGGGGAGTCGGGATCGGTTACTTTGGGGTACAAATGCCAGTACGCTTTTGCACCTTCGATCTCCATAGCTAGAACCAGGCGAGCCCAGTCTATCAGGTCTTGGTTTTGGATGGCATTAGCAAAGAGCAGAAGTCCATAGTAGCCGTTGATAGCTTCGCCAGAACTTTCCTGATCTCGACCCCCAGCTCCATTGGCAATACCACTCGCCCATGAATGACCTGCGAAAAAGTCCATATGACGGGTTACAGTGTAGTGGGGATCATTTGGAGAAGGATTTCCATAATCTCGAGCAACACTATCAATACAAAATTGAATTAAAGATGGATAATTTCCAGAAACGTTTTAGAATTACTTGAATTTTCTGTAATATATCTTACTGAACAAAGAAGTCCAT
The DNA here is from genome assembly GCA_034682405.1 of Hydroisotoma schaefferi. Taxonomy (NCBI): domain Eukaryota; kingdom Metazoa; phylum Arthropoda; class Collembola; order Entomobryomorpha; family Isotomidae; genus Hydroisotoma; species Hydroisotoma schaefferi. The sequence goes on along the minus strand of JAQFZX010000009.1, from coordinate 94,443 downwards.
ATGCTGGGTCAACCATGCTGGGTCATACTTCCCAATAGTCGCGGCACCTTCCATCAAATAACCGTAGTGGAAATGATGATCGTTGTAATATGCCTATTATTTTAATTACAATTACAGTTCTCTATATTCGTCTTTAAAAATTGAAAAGTTGAATTTCTCTCATTTTACGTTTCCAAAATCGACCCAAGTATTGTTCCATCCTTCCTTGTTTATGAAACCACCCCATCCAGTTTCAAAAGCAGCAACAGGGAGGCGAGTACCGTCAAACCAGTAGCTAACGCTCTGCTTCAAGATAGCTACAACTCTGTCGACCAAGTCAGTCCGTCCAATATGCTCAGCGATCAATGCCATCCTTGCAGCTCTGCCAAAAGCTCCACCCCAAAAGTAGAAATCTCCTGGAATCATAACTTCTAAGCTGTCGACATCCCATTCCAAAGTTTTCTCCAATTCAGCCAAGCAGCTTGGATGAGGGTCTGTCTCAGCGAACCACGAAATGGTTGGTAGATTATGTCGTTGGATCCAACTGTTTCCCTGAACCCCAATCATCCGACCCTTGAGAGTCAGATATTCAATGTTCACCATTTGTGGTGCCTGGAGGACTTTCCTGTAATGATAATTATGTTTTTAGCCCATCTTTTCTATATGTGATACATTAAAACGCAAGGTTTAAATATGACGTGCTACATTTTGGCTTGTTAATATACCTGTGATGAGGCCAACTCAAGAGGAGCAAGTTGGCCGGAGTTCCAACAACATCCCAAGTCCAAGTTTGAGTGCTAACATCACCGGCTACCGTGTAACTCATAGTAAGCCCAGTTGCATAGGTTGATGAGAATTGGTCTAATACAGCTTCCTGGCTGGGTTCGATAACTTTGGCAAATCGGAGCGTTCCACTGAATCCTGGGGGTGAGGTAATTGTTGTTGTCCCTGCGGTCAATTCAGCAGTTCCTCCCACCACGTAGATCAGATACGTACCACCATCATGTGTCACTCGAGCCTTTGTACCTTAAATTTTGAAAGGTTTAGTAGGTTGTCTAAGTAAGGGAGGATTAAATTTATCATGTAAATATGGCATGTTACCAGGAGTCATCCAAGCAAAGCTAAGAATGTTTCCTTTATTCGAAGTAATGAGGACGGCAGCGTTGGTGAATTTAAATGTCATGTAGGGTGATCCGGGGACAAGGCAAGAGTCCATGGTGGCTCCGGCTCCATTGAAATATTGCAAGCAGACTGTTTGAGTGTCGAAAGATGTACATTTACGGTTAGTTACTGCATCCGGTAAACCAGCTATTCCCACCGTCCAGTCTTTTTGAGTTGGTACTTTGATGGAAGTTCCATCAAAAGTTCGTTCATCTCCGATACCAAAAACTAACCCGGTGTTTGTCGTGGAACTTTGGAATGGAAATGGCCCAGCAGCGTCACTGTTTGCATAACATGAAATATTTAGTTCTTACTATTTTTGAAGGATCTTGAAAAATTGAAAGAAAAGGCTTTGCATTTTATAATATCTTACGCATTTTGATTCGATACAGTGAATCCAGCCCACCCTAAAAAATGCAGGCATACATATTACAACTGCCTTCTTGATATGCAAAGTTTACAACAAAATGTTTCAATTTCAATCGGTCAAGTACAGTCAAGTTTTAAGGTAGTTTTCCTTACACGAATCAGTTGGAAATGGAGGCTTAAAATCCACGAAAAATGGTCCTGGAGGTGCGTCAACTGCAATTTCACCTCCGGGAAAGTTAGGAGGGGTTATACCAATTGGATTGGCATTTGGTCCATAGGCAAAAGTTCCTAGAACATTAATTAATTAATTCATACGTTATTCATTTGTATGTTTCATATAAAAAATAAGCATAACTCTAGAAACCTTGTGAAAGTTTATTCGGTGTTCTCCCGAGTGCTAAAGCAGCAACGGCCAAAACGACAGCCGTCGTACGAAGCATTTTTCTAACTCTTTTCGAGAAATTAAGGCTTTAGCAAATGGTATTAAATCCGATTTAGCTGAAAGTTCAACCAGCAATGACAGAAAACATAGATCTCTCGCGTATTTTATTTTTGTCATTCCGATTATTCCATCAATCATGAACTGAAGTTCCAACTAGATAATGGTAGCTGCGTGTGCAAAACTGAAAAATAGGTGTGCATTGTCAAGAAAATCTCATGTTGCTTTTATTTGCAGTTTTATCATTTTTGTGTAATCAGATATGACACAACACAACATTAGTTGTGGTATTACTGAGTAGTGGAATGAATTGATCGGTGAGTGACGGAATTGATGGGTGGAGTGATTGATTGAACCCATTAATTTTGAAGCCATATTACCAATGGATTAAATTACCGGGATTGATCGATATTATTTTTATGCATGACAGCATAATATCGCCATGTTAATTTTATTATAAAAACAGTTTAATTTGTTTAGTCGAATATTAAATGTCATTTGAGGTGATGAATTACAAGCTAAAGCTAGCATTAAGTTATGCCAGGATGTCATTGAAAGCTGAAAGGTTTCATGTAACGAATAACTAAGTAGATTTATGTAAAAGCTGCAAAAGTATTAACTTGCCTTTACTTCTGGAATATTTTCTGCTACACCGTTCTTTAGCCTAATTTATAAAAGATTATAATTAAAGCCATTCCACTTCAGCATATGAATTAAAATATGACGGATGCACCGAGAGGATTTGTAAAAATATCTTGCTATTTCTACATGATTTTAAAATGTTGTTGATATGCTGATAATGAAGTACTTAATTTTATGATAGGAAAGGAATCCTCAATTCCATAAACAAACTACAACATTAAATGCATTCATTTCACATTTTCTCATTATGTATGTACGTTATGATTTTGTTAAGGCTTCAGACAACAAACTGCATCAATTCGAGATTCGAGTCTGTAGTTGAGTTGAGATTCTGTAGCACGTACATTTCCCAGAAATCTATCAAAACGGCAGTATCAAGTGTCAAATAAATAAAGCTATACACACTTAATCCTTAACATTTTAATTTCCTTAACAGTCCGCACGTTCTAGTTTCATGTCTCGACAGGAATTAGGGAAAATCAGCCAAAAAACCAGTCATTTATACTTTTGAAAGTAACAGCAAGTCAAATAATTTATATACACCAAAGCACACCATACCATTAATAATAAGAGATCAACGCCACAGCAATTAAGGACAAAAAGAGTCGGGTGTGTGGGGAAACAATTAGCTGCATGTTAGCTACATTTACGACGAAGTCCACTGCTTTTTTCAAGTCTTAAGAAAAGTATCGTAGGTTTTTGGCGAGTCTATGCGTTATGCATATTTTGGCTAGAGAAGCGATTATCAAACAGATATGGAAACGGCAGGGGATCGGGAAACGTTTTATTGCAGCAGAGCTCGTGCCAATCTCATGCAGTTATAGCAAGCGTAACTAGACTTTTAAAGCAAAATGCTAAGTCTACTTGTGAGAAAACAACGAAACGATTGGACAGTTTATTGATGTTTTTAAATTTACATGTTGGTCATCGCATTAAACTTTTAAAATGGCAAAAAATCTTAATCATTGTTAAATTGTAATGCTTACTAGTAGGGCAGTAAGAAGTTGCAGTGTATTATCACTGCGTATACTACTGACAGCAGTCTAATCGTGCTTCCTATCTCTATCAAAAGCAGGCAACATTTGTTTTTGTCTTCTGTATAATTTCTGAAAAGGTTTGTTCCGCTTCTCTCACCGTTGTTCTACGACGGATGGAAGATCATTACGTAAACTCGATGTTCATCGCTTTATTCAACATGTCTATCGACGGAGATTGAACAAATTGTTCATTCGCCACAGGTGCTGAAGAAATAATTTAGCTCTTTCAGTCTTTTGAAAAGAATATCAGTTTGCCAGGGACTGCATTTCTGTATCAAAAGAGACCGATGCCTTAATAAACTTTCTGAGCTCCTGAGAACTCATACAGTTGGTTCGTTCCTATTAAAGTCAATCTGACCGAAGAGCATTGTTAGATAAACTTGTATGGAAATGTGATGTCTTGACTTGAGGCTAAAACTCCAATAAAATTGATGATCTGACAGACATTCTACATCTTTTTCTTGAAATACAACCGGCGGTTGGTTGGTACTGTTTACTCTCCCCATACTTGGATTATTGGGTAATTCGTGGTTTGAAATTTGTAAAAGAGATTCGTTCCATTGAGCAATCCAGTAGGTCACTGCTGGGAGATTGATTGATTAATAAATTTCATTTGGTAGAATATTCTATGAATTTAAAAAAAAAATACTCGTTCATTAAAGTTTGCTTTAAATGCAATTAATTGGCATACAATTAACTTGCTCTGATTATTTAAAATATCCTCATGATAATGTTTAACCTTTTTCGATTGGTTGATTTAGGTTTTGTTACTTAGAAAGATTATTTTCTGATATAGAAGATGTTTAGTTCAAATTCCTTAAAGTATATGGATTATAACCACTTCATTTAAAAAATGGTCGAGGTACGGGTTTGAGAAATCTCGGTGAGTGTCAGAGTGTCCACCGGACAAACCAACGGTCAAGGTAATGCATCTAATCTTCTCAGCAGCTTCAGATAAAAAAAAAGGGTGCAATGAAAATGAAAGTCAAGAGAAGCCAATGCCAAATGCAAACTCCAGTAGCAAGTTGCATGACATAATAACAGGTAATCGAATGGCCAAGGTGCTTCTTAAAGATTAAGTGGTTCTAGTTCTGATCCGGCTTCATAAAATAACACAACGAGGATTAAAAGATAGAATTAAATTCATACTTCGTGAGACGAACAAGACTTCAAGTCCCTCTCATCATCATCTTATAGTAGTCCAGTCATCAACTTTTAAGGCAACAAGAACAAACCTCTTGAGCAAAAACTCTTTTTAAAGTGGTTGTATTAAATCAAGTATTTGTTGATATTATTATTATTACTTTGCTCTTTTTATGCCATCCCTGGTTCTTCAGGAACCCTTAAGGCTTTAATGTATATAAACGATAGACAGAACTTATCAAGAAGGCCTATAGACGAAGAATGAGAACCAATAACAAAAACAATGACCAAAGCTGTAAGATTTTCTACATCAGAAGATTAACTTGGCCTAACAATGTTAGTTATGTGTGTTGGATCCAGCAATCATCATTCTTCTTCACCTTTTTTTCTCTAGCTAACTACTCCACCAACTGACTAATCATTCGAGGTTCAATGGATCGGATGCAAAAAATGATAATTTTTCTTATAAACTGGATTTAATTTCAGTTTTATTACACATTAAGAGCACTTACTCTCCGCACAGACAGGCCTTTTCCCCCCGGATGCGTGTCGCTCAGCCTGCGGATTTCAGTCAGGAAATAAATGAAGTTTTGGTCTACTAAATGTTCATCATGGATAGATTGTAAATAAGGCTAGTGGGTGGGTATTATTGGGCCATCGGGCGCAGTTTTGATTTATGATTGAAGCTTTCACAAGTAGGCGGAATGCAGATTGCATTAACGAAATCGGCACACATTGTGTTAATTTCACTTTCGTTCACTTCATAGCCCTTGGTTAGTCCGATGACGGAGGCCTTTAAACCGCTCTGCCTCTGATTCTTTTGTTTGATTTGAATATGAAAAACATGGAACGTTTGTTTCGCCGGATTCATCTCGAAGAATTATTTATTTACTTGTGTGAAAATGTATTTTGTACGTGTGGGCTACAGAGACGGGTAGACGGCTCCGTTTAAAAAAAAGCTGGAGGAATAGAACTGCTGAAAGTTAAAAAGTATGTGCATCGAGATTGAATTTTACAACTTGTTGCTTAATAAGACCCTACCTACTGCTGGTTTCAAAAGCTAGACATAAACGTTAATTACGGAATCCTAATGACTAATGGGGTAGAATTAAGAGAATTATGAGCAATTGAACTTGTTGTTAATAATGTTTTTCCTGTATTTGGGGCTCAAAGAAGTAAAAATGCGTTACTAGTTTTTATATAGGGATGGGAATTCCAGACTGACAAGCAATCAGTGTAAGCATGCTTGCAGAAGTTGTTGGTTGGAGTTGGAAGTATGGAAGTTTGGACATTTAATTCAAGTAATTAGGTGCGAGAGAGCAATATTTTCAGATTTTTTTCTAGGAGTCTATTCTTTCAAAAAAGTATCTAGATATATGAGGATGGTTACTTGGGTTTAAAGAAAAATCAAAGAAAGCCAATTGTAAGATTGAATTTTCATCTTGCACACACGTGGACCACTGAAGTAGCCGTGTTTATTAGGAATGCCAACCATACTGGGTAATTAATTATTTCTGTCTTCTTGATCCTGTCGGTCCTTCTCCGTATGGAACACCCTTTCGATGCCTTTAAGGGAGAATATTTAACCTAACCTTGCCGACAGTGTGGTTCTAGGATGATAGATATCCCAGGTGTAAATTAACAAAAAACAGATTGCTTTACACATTTTAAATATAATTTTTGCGTAGAGGTTTTCAGAATTGAACTGAACGACGGGGAAGAACTGAAAATAGTCAGGCTGCACCTTAGCTCAAATTAAAGTTTGTTTTCTAGCCAACTCAGCAGTAGATATTACCTTACAACTACACTGTGACTGTATAAGATTTTAAGATAACTATGATGCACAATACTGCACTTCTTGTCAGTCATTGGATAATGTAGCATGCATTGGTAGTAGAATATAACCCTACGTTTTGCAAAATTCCAATAAATTCAAACTATGCGTAACGTTTTAAAAACCTGAATAAATAGCGGATCTTCGTCATTTGTTACAAACAAGTAATCAACTCCTTCACTATTCTTTCATTTGTTGACCCAAATCCATAATAAATCCTCATCAGATAATACTAAAGCATTGTGCAACGAAGAAGGATTAAATCATCAACGAAAAACCTGAAGGTCTCAAGTTCATGTGTCACAGGAAAAAAGTGATCTCATGACCTAAATTCATTGCACATTTGCTGCATCTTCTCTCTACTTTAGTTCCTTTTCCCTTTCACCTTTATGGAAATAAATGCTGGTGCATTGTTCATTCATGAACCAAGTATTCTGTCTACATACAGTTAGTTGTCCGTGGTTGTTTATAAGTATCTCATTTGACCTGTTTTGTCTACTTCAGTTATCTTTTGGGAAGCCACGTAACCTTTTCCTTCATGTTATTTAAATTGTAGTTGGAAAAAGATAACACATAGTTTTAAAGAATTTAATACAGTAATCAAAAAGACCTTCTAAAACGCTAAGCTAGCTGAAAGCAGAGCATTAACTACCCAAACGATACAGGAGTAGTATCCCCAACCACTCACCTCAAGCCAAGCACCCTTAATTGTAATTAAACTAACTTTCAGTTAAGGGAGTAGTTAATTAAATTCAACAAAGGTGGCTTCCCCGTTCCCACTGGCTTTAAAATATTATTACTGAACTAAAGCTCCCATTGAAAATTAATGTTACTCTACATTCATTTCACTCTCACTCGCTGCTACTTACTATCGCTTGTAAGTTGTTGCAGCCGTTCTTAATTCGACAACCACAGACAGACAGTTACCTATGTTATCATGTCCGAGAATAATGCAGCATAAAAGTAACGGCTGCTGTGTTGCTGATTGTTGTAATAGATGCAAAGCCCAAGAAGCTGCCTTCAAGATGCTAGTTTGGTAGTTAGTTGTAGACAATCCCATGCAGTATCTAAGAATTGGCCACCAAAGAGCTAAGTAAATCTGCAGAGGTCTACTAGCCTGAAAGAACCAATTCTAGTTCTTGACTCTGATGAGGCAGAGGTAAGCAAGGATAAGAACTACGACTAGATAGAATAAGTATCATCAATATGAATCGAAAAATCGAGTGGGAAAAACGTATAGGAGCCCCCAAGGAGAAACTGCTATGTTGTATGATGTTAGTTTCAGTTTCCACTACCTGTGAACGTAAACTTTAGTTAGTGCAATGCCGTATGTATTCAGCTAGCAAACCAAGATACTAAATAGCAAATGCATCCCTCAATGTGCATGTATTTTCTTAGCCAAAGCATTACATAGTTAGTTAGTTTCTTCAGGTACTCGCCCTGACGAAGACGTCCTGACGCTCTGCTCTTGGACAGTCTTTGTTTAAAATTTATTTAAAAAATCAATTAAAAAATACTTCGCTTGAAATTCTCTCTGGAAAAAATTCTATCGATTAAGCATATAGTTTGGGAGAAAAGAAATTTGTTGTGGAAATAAAATTAGAGTTTCATTTGGCCTCTTTCCTAGAGTGTATAAGATTATTGTAAATTGACCCGGATCTGGAGGTTTCGTGTTTCCTGGATATAAATTAAAAAAGTGTGACGTGAAATTTCGGAGACAAAATCTATCCTACGTTTGTAAAAAAAAGTGCTGAAGTGGTCACCACAAATTGGATTTCATGAAATAAAATTTTTTTTCGGATTTTTTTGGAGAAAAACTTTTTGGAATTTTTAATAACTCTGAAAGGTAAGAATTAACTCTCAACACCTTTCTCTGTTACTAGCACTTACTTACTACTCGTTCGGCTTACAGTTCCTTATTTACCCGGATACTCATAAAATGTTGTCAGTTTGACGATGTGTCGTTTTCTAGTAAAGAACCATTGACATAGAGATTCTCAAACACTCTCAATAATAGTTTGGGGAGATGTTTACACATGGAAAACAGAAAAATCTTAGTCCAAGTCTCATGTTTTAATTAGAGAGTCTATGTGAACTTTTTTTTGTTCATTTTATGCAGCATTTGACTGTAAAGTCAATTACTCGTGATATTTTGTTGATTGCATGGAGAAACACTTTATTATTGTCTCTCTTTGGTCTCGGTTCTACTTGTGATAAGTGATTATTAAGCTCTTGTGTAGGCAAAAACGCTATTGTTTATTTTATTATTATCAAGCGTTTTCTGTGTTTTTTTCTCCTTAACGTTGTAGTAATATCCTGTGAAGAAATCTTGTTTAAATGCAACTCTCTATAATAATACACAGCTACGCAGTCACAGTCACAACAAATCAGTCAATGGGCAGAGTCCATAGGTATAATGTATTATATGGTTTACATTTAACACTATTATTTCACAGTTTTATCAGTACCATTGACTCTGACTGTGCATACGGTACATTAAGTTTTCCTACGCATTCACTCATTCATTCATTGGCAATTGTTTATAGTAAAAATAAAAACCTGATTTGCAAAATTGCAACTGTTGGATGGACTTGGCAAGAGATATGTTTTTGTGAGGCAACAGTACCAACGTTAATATTGAAATATTTTTGCTATATATCTGCCTTCAAACAGGTCTACGTATGTTTTGGCTGAAGACTATAATAGAAAATACAGTTTTACATAGCTTATAATAATATTAGTTATTGCGATTATAATTTAATAATGAGACCTCTCACAAAATTGTGAGAAGATGTTCATAACCTTTAGAAGAGCATTTTTACTCTCAGAAAGTACTGAATTTTAGAATAAGTCATAAGAATCATCTCAGCTATTTACATGACAATTTTGTTTCTCAGAATACACGTTGAGCAATAGAGGCCGGGGATTCCTTTTTATGGGAGGTTTATTTATTTTCAATGCCGTAGAGTACATGTGGTCTTAATCTATAAAGCATTGTTTTAATGCAATAATAAATAGGCCTTAAATGCTCGAGCAAATGGGAAGGAATCCCTTAAATTTTCATGAGAATTAGACTTGTAAAAGTTATTGAACTAATTCTTGAGAAATAGTAAATACATTTTGATAATAACTTTTATTGTACTCTTTAACTCTTATCCAATTCACTTTGCACATGATAAATAGTGAGAAAAACAACTAATGTCAATAAATGTGTGGAGTTATAAAAAAAATAGCAGGCATGGCATTAAATTATTTAATCTACCAGTAAACGGTTGACTATGGTTTGTAAAACTGTACTTTTTTTTATGTGAAAAGAGACGCGGCTATCATTTCAGTTTCTATTTCATTCTATTCCGCTTGATTCTTGGTAGTATACTGAGTATACTGTACTCATAATGTACACTTCATTATAATTCTAATGCACACTCATGAATGAGTAATAAATCGTTGACTGACAGAAGTTAGCACAGCTAAAGTCTTTTTTGCTCCATGCCTTAGCTAATTAATAATTCTAAGGTTCAAGGGATCATCCTAAGAATCGATACCTGCTACTCTTTGTAGACAGATTGAGTGAGAAATGATACGAGGGCTGAATCTTAATCATTTTATTTGAATCCGTTTACGTCACTCATTTACTCATTGCTGGGCGATTCACAGTCAAGTTGATAGCCTGGCTGTAACATAAGGCAAGGGGTTTCATTTCATGCGTAAATTTGTGTTATGATAGGATGGAGAAAAACACATTTAGTAAACTGAAGCATTGAAATACCAGTAATAGCTTGGATGAAATTTTCATTGTATGTAGTGCAATAACTTTTCCTTTTGCTATTTTTGGTAGTGCATTTGTAACGAGCACAACTTACCGGAGAAGGAATACATAGTCAAAAATATGTTTACTATTCGGTAGTTCAAGTAGTGGAGTTAGTAGCAGACAGTTATAATATAAAGCCAGTTGGAGTTTATGGTCGAAACTGTCCCTTAACAAAGTAGGTAACCTTCTCCAAAATACTTATTAGTCTTCTATTGTAATTATCATGCCAGATTGGAGCTGCAATATTGTTATTAACTGATAAAAATTAGTCAATATTTTGAGTTAAGCAGTCACCAACCAAGCACTACGGCTCTAAAATTAATTACCTATTAAAATCGCACCCAAGCAATTTTAATGGAGTGCTAGATCGTGAATAAGATAATATTAGACATTATGATTCTCTATAGTTGCTGGTAGGACATGATATTGTTACATCACATCATATAAGCGTGTATCATTACCAATGTTGACTGTCCACTTGAACATTAGTAATGAGTGGCCAAATCAGCTTGCGATTTTTGTCAGCTCAGCTCTTCGTGGTTTTATGCAGGAGCTGTATCACTAAACTAAAGCCTATTGCCTTTTATTCTACGTTGAGCAACAAAGAGACTCACTCTACTCACTCATCATAATATCATGGTTCGGCTACTACTTATTTACTCATGAATACTTCAAAGAATTGAGATTTATGGCAGATTTGCAATGGTTTTTAGTCATTTTTGGTCAATTTTGTCTTTAATGTAATGAGACCGTCTGATCCTCGCTTGTCAGTTCGAGGCAGCAGGACTGTTTTTTGGCACCGGTGTTAAAATGGCTAACAAACTCCTGCAGCACACAGTAAGGGTTCTGCATCGAAGCGTTTGTGTAATAAACGTGCAAAAGTTGGTAGCTTTGCCCATTCATTACCGTAAGTTTTGATCGATTGTATTGAAAATCCACGTCTAAATGGGGAAAAGGTCAAACCGTTGGGTTATTATTATTTTCAGTAAAGTCGGCCAACTTAGTCTTGTATACTACAGAAGGGCTCAGCTCACTCTCATTTAATAGGCACTTAGAAATCCTTGGGATATTAATAAACTGGTCACGAGAAGAGCAGGAGTACACTCATTCAACACTTTTCTAAAGGTTTCCAGTTTTCAACAACTCCATACCAGTAAAGAAGAAAATTAGGCATAGATACCAAGAATGTAGTTGAGAGAATTGGTTGCTGTATTTCCCCCATTAATTCCCCTGGGGATTATCATTTTAAACCAAATTTTACAGGGTGGGGAATTTATTCTGGGGGAAATTTATTTTTTCAAACGACTCTTATAACCTGGGGAATTATACCGGGAGCTGTTTCGGGAAAAAATATTCTTGTTTCTAACTCAAACTCTAAATTGACGACGCGGATAACATGATAATATTATAGGAATACAATTAATGTTGGTTTAAATGATAAAATGCAGTTAGAGCCAGCAGGTATTTGGCTTTGGTTCTAATCAAATTGAACATCAAACTTTTGGTTTCGTACAGAATTACTTGTACAATTACGGTCAAATTGGATTCATTCAATTAATAAAGTGAATTATAAACTCATTGGCTGATCTCTGGCTGAAAATGTAAAAACAAATTGCTCAATAAGGAACGATCAAACATAAACACACAGCACATGCTATTTTATTCCTCGTAAGTAAGTAAATTACTAACAATCTTAGTAAAAAGGTAGATCCATCTATAGCTATGTTTAGATAAGAATGCCATTATACCACATACAAAATTATTGTGCCGTTTTTAGTAAGGTTACAGCCAACTGCTTAACTATTGCCAAGCTGCTGCTGACTTGCTTACCATTTTCTGTATCGTTAGTCTACTCTTCTGTGAGTAAGTAGGTTAGGAAAAGTTTATGATTTCTGTTGTGGCTTCAGGTATTTTCTGCAGTTTAGGGTTATGATGATCCAACATTTAGTTATTGTTGTTAGACCAGACTGACCACCGAAGCAAGAAACAGTTTAGTTATAATATTAGCAACAGCCAGCCGGTGATATGGCACATGTTTAGCAAGAATAACAACGAAAATGAAACCAAGTATAAACTGCATCCAAAATGATACTGCATGCAACCTGTCCCTGCCAAAAAAAATTTGTGTAGAGTAATATACACTTATTTGCAATGAAGAATAGGTATTTTTTCCTTATTACACACTCACTATGTCAAGCCAATTGGCTAAGCCAGTTAACCAGTTGATTCAGTGTCGATTGAAAGTGATTGTGCTAATGAATTGCACTTTTAAAATGGCAAGTTTATGTTAAAATCGTTGTACAAATAGGGGTTGAGATAAAATGTGCGAAAACGGGCTGGCTATGCCATTGTTAAAGTGGCTATGTTATATTAGCATGTTTCACTTTTGTTGGGTGGGTCTCTTTCCATTCATCTACCAAGTCACTATAGCTGCTACTGCATTAGGAGACTACACAAATTAGTTGGTCAACGCATTTTTGTGAGGATGGCTCTGCGGTTTCGTGACCAAATAACGAATAAGTAACTGTACTTCCATTTCCATGAGAAAATTAATGCAGCTTTCATTAATATAATAAACCCAAGTTTAAAATGTTAAATAAATGAATAGACAAGAAGTTTGGTACTGTAGGTGAATCTTTTAACTAAGGTATAATCTAAACAATGCCGTGATTAAAAAAGTACGATGGAATTGCATATCTCGCAAGCCTCGTTAATTTTTTACCTACTAAATTGCACTTTTACAGTTTAGTAGTCCGTCTGCTGTTCACTGAATTTCCTTATCATAGGCAAAAACTAACTTTTCTCTTCAGTACCAGCCAGCCTGTTAAACTACAGGCACGCGGTTTAGTAGTTGAATGTGTAAGATTATCTTTAAGATGATGTTCACGAGTACGATAAAGATGCATTGATCCAATGACCCGCAATACAATATAATAGACATAAATTTAGCAGCAGGCGTAAAGCATCTAAGAGGCAACGGGTGTGCATTTTATGCAGTGTAGTGGCTTAGTAATAATAGAATAATAATAACAAACAATGAGATATAAAACTTTGAAGAAGATGAAGTATAAAAAAGTAAATCTTTTAAGGGCAATTCTCTGTGGCTATTTTTCACGGCTCGTGACCTTGTAGGCTGCAGCCACTAGACTAATGACTTTCCTGTAGTTTTTATAACGCTTTGTTACCAGATTCTAAAAATACAACTACCACTGACTGCTCTAGTTTAGCCAAGTCAATAAACGGAAACTGCAGCGAACATATACTAAATACATCGTATATTAGGGCCAGTCGTGGCTTAATAGTTTCGCCAAGTGATTTCGGTAAATAATCATACGAAACTTGAACAAAACTGTCTAAAGAATATTAAAAGTAGTTGTGGCCAAAAATAACCCTAAAGTTTGTAAAGAAAAGTGGAATGAGAAATATAATTTAATGTGAAACGAAACTAAGCTAAACTTTTTACAACAAACTTTTGACAGTTGACTGAACAAATGACAAGTGAGAATAAGTAAAAATTATTATTACAACTTGGTGTAAAATCGTCATTAGACTGCGAAATTTCTATTTTCCATTTAAACATTCGTTAACCAAGGAAGTTCCGCTCAGAGATTATGTGCTCTCTGTAACGATAAGGAAAGAAAAGGTTCAGAGAGATGTACGTAGCCCTTCCTTAATTCAAAGAACTTTAAACTGTTTCCTTTACAATAATTCTGATTTTTAGACCTGATGAATCGGGTTAGAAATGAGATGGAGTAGGGCTTTCAGTTCATAACCATAAAAGCCACCCATTTACACAGTACTTTTATATATTTTCACCATAATGAATAATGATAACAATGCAATGATTCGGTTGCGGTTGGTATATTAAAACTTAGACCATAGCAGGCTGGCTGCTTGGTATGGTTTGGCAAAAAGAGTTGAGTTGCAAGAAGAGTCAAATTGTAGAGTTGATCAGGAAAACTCGTGTCTTTTTCCCTTTTTTAGTATCATCAATTATTTTATGGGTGACATTTAGAAAATAGAAACATAACGGGAAAGCTATTTCAGGCAGGTATTTTCCATGAGTTTCTAAGTTTAGTTTTCATTCTGACAAGACAAGTTAATATTCATAACTCCTAGAGGCAGTATAGGTATGCATACAGGCTGTAGAAGGATTACCAGTGACTTTGCCTACTCTCGCAACATAACAGTGCGTAGTTTCGAATTAAAAAAAATTAATGTTATTAAGCTAAACGTTTCTGTACATCAGCAGAACCCAAGCAATTTACCTATAGGTTATTTGAAAATGTAGGCCACATAATTGAAAATAATTAGCATAAATCCAACGCTGTACGAACATACGGAACCTTGTCTCAAGCTCGGAAGGTACAACAACGCCTACTAACCAACTACTACTGCTTGTAAACGTTGATTGAAATTTTGCCAATAATTAAAAGGCTGTAATTAAGAACAGCTAGCTAGTAAATAGTTAACCACAATAATAAACAATTTTGACCACAATAGCCATTAAAATTTAATTATCCTTCTACTTGCTATTATCATAGGTGAGTGAAAATTTTTGTCTACTGATAGACACTTATTCACTTTAAAGCAGTAGCTTGGGTTCTTACTTGCAGTTTTAATAATGCATGTTTAATAACAAAAAATAACAAAATACATGCTGCACCTTCACTTGTAATCTTCAGACGAAACAAGACAAAAAGGACACTAGCCTAAAGTATAGTCAGTGTGTTCTTCTGTCAGCCTGTTTTATGAGATAATGAAAGCCCCAATTGTATTATGTTCATACTCTTAAGCTTGATTGTTGCAGAGCTTTTAATAGTAATGAACACATGGACAGTTTTATTAGAGTGTTTACCTTGGATTTGGATAGTCAAAGCAAATTAGAACGATGACAAAAATACCAAAGTCATAATCCGGGCGTGGTCCCTTGCAACCTTATTGCTACTATGTACTATGCTATTTATTGTATTACTTTCAAATTTAGGCCCAATAGAATAGAACTTAAACCGTTTGGCTGTGATTGCAATCCGTCCGTCCGATCCTTCCATAGACGGATAAAAACTTGTGTAATCGTCGTCATAATCTTTTCAGAAAGCAACGTGTTTGATAAATACAGAGCTGTCCTCCTCCCCTTTCCTCCTACTCCTCGATCCTCCCTTTCCTGATTATTTTCTCAATAGTTGGTCAAAGGTTGAATTACCTAAGAAAATAATAATAAAAACTTTATACTAATCAAAAGTGAGAGTCCAATTGTTAGCTTGAAACTGTCATCTTTTGTTTGATTATAAAATGACTTGTATTACATTAGATTAGGTTACGCCGTGATAGGGTATTATTTTTGCGTAATACAATTTTAAAATAAAAAAAGATTCATATGAATAGCATGGACTAGACCAAATGTTTCCCATGACTGTAATTGTTGTTATTAAGTTAGGAAGGAGCGCAATCCACTACAACAACAATGGCTAATTTGACATAGTTAGTTGGAACAATCTTTGGCTAAAATCTCATTGATTAATTGAGACTTTTTGCTTTGCTGGCAACAGTACAAATCTTTGCTTTGTACCCCTAAGTGGTTTTAGTTGGCAAGTGTCATTTATCTTAATGAATAAGTAGGATCAGTTTTCCTCTAATCTTGATTCGTTTTGTGCAGAAAAGTTCCTGGTTTAAGAATCGACTAACTTCACACTTATTATGCATCGGAATCAGAAGGTAGTTTATTTATATTGGTGTCACCTTCAGTGATTCGTTTGTGCAATTGCATTAGACCTAGCGGATGTGTACGTTTTGCGTAGATAGTATTTAGGTTTATGAGTGTAAAAGTAGCAGCTATAGATGTAGTATAAATATGATACTAGATTGTCATTTGCAAAAAAAATCTTGATTAGCAAATACTTAGTTGGATTAAATGGGGATGGTCCATTTTGAATTTTCTCTTTCGCTTAGTAGTCGTTCGTTGCGTTTGACCGTATGCGTTTGTATACATTCCCAATTCATGTTCAACATAAGCTTTTAGTACACATGAAATGCACCAACTTGGTTGGCCCTTATTAGGTAAAGTAATCAAGTACAATTACAGTACAAGCAATCTGTCTCCACTTTTGCCTCGCGTTGGACTGGACGTTTGCGTCCTCCAAATATTTCTAGTGTTTGCCTTTGCTTCTAAGGAAAATAACTTTCTATTCAAATAACCTCAGAATACTAATAAGTTGAGAACGACAAAACACTGCTTACTGTACTTACTTTTTTCCTAAGGAGGATATTTGGTTTTTACACGCAAAGCGCATTATCTACATAAAATAAAAGATGTTTTCTGTCGAATTATTAAGAAAGATAGAACGTTAACGCTTGATGTCTCACTTTTCTTGAGGCTGAAGATTGTTTTAAACTATTCGTCTCTCTATAGGGGCATTGGACTTAATCATCCATAAAGTCACGATTCATTAAGGTAGGTTCTTTTCTTAATAACTAGCCATCTATCCGTTGAATGAAATAGATTAAGTGAATTAAAAAAGGATTATTAACTACTCAGATAGCACAAAGCAGAAATAATAATTAACGCAGATAAGTCTAAGTACATATTTAAAATGGTTTGATCAGAGATTAGTCAGGATACATTTACTTCAATCGAACCTAAGGTAATCCTCGTCCAAGTTTGAGAGAGTTGCGAAGATAAACCGAGGCGATAATCCGAAAGAAATGAAAGTTGTGCGTGGATGAAGTGGTAGGAAGGAATTGCTAGTTTAAATTATGATGGATTACTTACTAATTGCTTACGGTTCAAGCGATAATCACAATATACTTTTTTCATATAGAATAGAGCAGTCAACTGACTACTGTAAAGAAAGCACTATCAACTAGTAGAAAATTAAATTTTATTTATGGAATATTGGGGACCGTTGTGGCAATGTGGCCAACTGATGGCAGTTCTGTCACCTAGACCAAAAATACTCCTAATTCCTAAGGATTAGTTGTTAACTAGTAAAAATATTCATTGTGATATTACCATCCTTTTGGATCTTGTATTGTTGGACGTATGTCTTTGGTCGATTTGGAAAATGCATTTTTGAAATAAGAAAAGAAAGCGAAATGCATATCTGAGACTGATCTCGGGATTTTAATTGTACAATCAAGTGAAGGAAGCCCCCTTCTTAAACCTCAACATTGCATTACTTACTGGAGATCATAAAAAATGCTCTTCCGCATGCAGTGGGTTATACGTAATAAACAATTAATTACACTGACAGAACCACCATTAAGCTCAATTAGGGTCAAAGTATGAACCAAATCGTTTACCGTCAGCGGAGATAGGATCTCGGTCTATAAATTAAATTCATTCATTTCCTGGGACCGTTTTACTCTACTTTCTGCATTGCGTTTGGTATTTTTTTTATTATTGCATTATCATTTCTTGTCATGGTTCAGTTTAACTTTAGAGAGGATAGATTTCATGTGTGCTCATTTGTCAAATACGAAACACCGATTTAACAAATTCGACACCCCAACTCCCTTCAGAGACGACTTAGCGACTAAATAATGCATTTGTTGAGAATGGTCGGGACGGGACTGACAAAAAGCTTCTACGTTCAGCGTTCAGCTAAGAGTGAAAGAAATGTAAAGTTACGTTTATCTTGAGTTAGAAGCTTTTTAGATTTTGACTTTGACCAAAGAGCTGAATAGTGAAAAGAACTTGGCCGTAGATTACTATTACCACATCGGACGACAGATTCATTCCACCTGAACTAATCTCTCTTACCTACATACATCTACATTTTGTATGGCATTATATTTTGAAAGTGAAAGGGCTCTAAGTAGTCGGTCTGGATATGGAATTTAAAATATTGCTTTAGGCGACTTAAACTCACAAATTCAAAATTCAAAACCTTCCCAACTTTAAGTAATGTAACGAGCTATTCATTGAAGTGAATCCCCATATCTTATTACTCATAATCATAATGCTTTAGTTGGGTTTATTTGGAGACATAATCTCTGTATGCTTTTTATTGGACAAGATTTATTATATCAAGGGTATTCGAATAAGAAAAGTAGGCTTACTAATATTAACCTTAAGCGTTTAAAATCCTACCATCAGTTGCAGTAGCAAGCACAAAATTAGTAGTAATTCTGGTAAAAACTTACGTACAAGCTTGATTAGATATTAAATACATTTTCAAAGGTAAATATTTTTCATATTGCTATTGATAAGTTTTTTAAGTCTGGCAGCCAGTTTTCATTTTAATCATATTACTTTGGGAAAAATTACATAAAACTGGGAGCAGATTTGTGGCCATTTTAATAGCTCAGCTATAGAAAAATTTAAAATATTATTTTAAGCCAACAAATTCCACAAGGGTAGGGATACAGATGTGTCATCTTAGTTATAAAATTAATTATTAGGTTCAATGGTGCAATTTTGCTCTCATCTTTGAAAAACTAACAAATAGCGTTTCATTAGAATCCGAGTGTGTATAAGCCAAGCTGTCGTTTTATAGAACCATTTGTTCCATCTTGAAATTGCCAATTGTGCTTAACAGCAAGTGATCAATGAGACGTGCTTGGGATCTGTCCGAACTAATGTTCTTCTTATCATCGAAATGATCATAGCTCATTTCTTTGGTTCAACTCAAATGCATTCTCTCTGTTTCTGTCTGATTAACTAAAGAATAGCGAAGAAGATGTGAAGATGTCCTAATGAAACTTCACATCACGACTTATTATCCCCCCGCAGTACACACTGTCCCTCTAAACAGACGGAATGAATATGGAATTTTGTTGCGAGGTAGTTTTGGCATAATGCAATTATTCAACTTCAAAATTATATATTTGTAAATTCAACGGTTACCTATCTTTACACTTTGTTTGCATCATTCAACCCTCCGTAATCAGTGTCCTGTCAAAGGTAAAACCTGAGATTCAATTATCGGTACTCTATTCACTATCGTTAGTTGTTGTAGCAAGTTGTAGTAGTTTATACAACCTCTTCCTTCAATAGACATCCCTTGAACACTTTTATCAAGAAAAAGTATGTATTTATAACTTATAATTTATAAAAGCGTAATCATGATCATAATCAGAATCGCAGTCCTTTAGGTAGCTTTCAAGGTTTTTTGAAAGTATCAACTTCTCTCAACGTAAAATATTACTTTTTCTGAAAATCTATCCCTCCTTCTAGAAATAAGTATTATTAAGAATTCAACCAGTAGTATAACTGGTAATATGATAATTCCCTCTTGAGGCCTGTTGTGCGATCTCCCTATCAAATGAAATCAAATAGAATTTTTAATCTCCAATCGAAATCTACTATTAAGTCAATTCAGTCCATTGATAAGCATGTAATTAACAATCCACCACTGGATTCCTTCCAAGAATGCAGTTCATTGAGTGCCATCATCAAATAGCAGGGGTATCACTTAATTTATCCAATAAAGAAAATTTACTACTGCTTCGTTGCTGTTGTGAAGCGGCATAGATTCAGTCAATATTGAATCAAAGCTGAATGCACATGCAATCCCAGAGTGTAAAAACAGATCACAAGATTGTTGTCGGATTTTGCACTCTCGTATCATTCTTCTCTAGCCATTTAAAATTAGACACAACCGAACCTATTTCAATTGAATGTTGATCTCAGAGTCTTCGTGGAAAATGCAGACAATGGAAACAACCGAGAGGATAGTAGATTTAGTTGTGGTAGTAGTAAACAACATATTTTATTTCTTCCTTATTCTATCATGATTATAACCAGCATTCGTCTATATGTAGGTGCATACTCTATTACTATTATTAGTATTGCTAGTGACCAACCCATTGCAATTAGATTTGTCACCTTCATCATTACTTTATTAACCCTATCCATGTACATTTGCCCGTTGGTCGTATTATTAATTGGACATACCTCTATACTATCCCAGAAAAAGACTGAGGTGTACAATTACCTTTTTACTTTCTCCTCCTGGTTTCAATTCTTCTATTCTTCTTCGAATCTTCTATCATGCTACGCTACGGCTTCGTGCGTGCTTCATAATGCGTGAGATTCCATTATAAGAAAAGATAACAAACAATACAATAACGTAAGTACAGGGCTGAAGCGTATTCTTTAGAATTGATTTAAAAAGTCGAATTTCAAGCGCTGGTCAGTATCTTTTTGTTCATAGTTCATGTTTAAGTTTAGCTATCAAGAGAGTTATAGGAACAAGGAGGTAATACGTGCGTAAAATAGCTTACTGTTTCCACGCTTATATTTCCTATCTAGCAATTTTTATTTGGTTCTTGTGATCTAGTAAACAACTATCTAAGAAAGAAATAAGTAGTTCAGTGTTATAAAACGTTGTAGAATAACCAGTTGTGAATTGCATCTAGTTATTAGAGAATGACGATGTAATCAACCAACGGCATGCGTTTAGTACAGGCCTTTTACATTCCATTTTATATTCCCTTCTCTATAAACATGTAAACCAAAAGTAAATTGAACTGTTTCTCTCTCCCTGTCTTGTATCTTTATTTGTTGTGAAGTTAATCGTTGTAAACTATGCACGAAAAGGACATAGAACACACGTAAGATTGATCACATATCTTACAAATGGCTTCCTTATACCCACATCAACAGGACCGATAAGCTTAAAAAAAACGATGGCTGTAAATGAATATTATATTCAAGAGAAATCAGAAACCTTAAATTTATTGATATAGGATATGTTTAACAATCCATGGGGTTGCCTGCTATACAGCTCAATTAAATTAAAAAGTAGATAATGTGCAGACCAGTCAATTAGTCTACATGCATTTAACATGCATCGATCTAGTATATATTGCAGTAGGTGGTAGGTATCTCGTACCAGTGTCTCATTTACTACTACTGCTACCAAACCATACCATACTATGATTAATAGGAATCAAAGCAAATATTAAGATAAAAGTCGAAGGTCTGGTTATCTTACCGACTACGTCTGCTACTAAAAGTTGAATGATGTAAGAAACAATCAGTTGACTGTATTGGAGGTTATATAGTTACCCAAGGGGATACCTGCTTAGTTAAATACCTGATAAATTCCTTACTATGCTTACCTGTTGCTTACTGATACTGATATAAGTCGACTAGAGCTAGAACCAACCCTTCGATGGTTTTAAATCTCAAAAAGGTTGTAAGTTAGTTGTAGTAGCGTGTGTGTAACCTTATAGATCTTGGCATGTCACAACACAACAGAGAGAACATAATAACTTAACATGGATTGTTCGTTTAAGTTCTCAAACTCTTAATTTCATTTATTTTCTGATTGAAATCTAATTATCATCTAGATAGCAGTGACTCAATGGCTAACCTTGCAGCATTTATTATTGTTATCACCTTCAGCATGACTGAATGAATGAGGGAGAGCATGAGAAACTTTTAATCTTGTTTAGTTAACTCTTGCCAACAAATAGCCAGGCTGTTATTATTGTAACTCAATAAGTAAAGTACAGCTAGCTAGAAAACAATGAAACCTAATCGTGAGATACGTTACTCACTTTAAATTAGATTTGATTAGAAAAAAGTAAACAAAGTTCAGTTTGATATTTCATCAAGTAAATTATCTAGGGTTATTAGCAATAATTAACTTCTATACTAATTAAACCTAAACACTTCTCAAATCAAAAAAGGGTACGTTTATATTAAGTTGGTTTTAGTTTTAATAAAGCATAGTTTTTATTACTTACCAACCAAATGTACCTATACTTGTTAATTTAATTTTATATCGCTCTATTTCCTCTGTGCAAGTGAAAGAAAAATCTGTTGTGGATGATTTTGATAATGAGAGTTATTAATTGAAGCCAAATAAATTATAGTGTCTATTTCAACCACTATTACTGCTCGCTTACAAAGAAATAGAGTAAACTTATAATTTTAGGAGGATTTCATTATTACAATCACGTATCAGCTCCAGAGTAGCTACCTTGGTGTACTGGGTTAGATATTCGAGACAGTAGTGCAATCAATGCACTTAGAATGAAGTGAAGTAACTCACCCTTACCAGCCAATCTAAAATTAATATTATCCAAACATATAGAGAAGAGTGGATACGAATCTTATGATTGTTTGTGCTAGAAATTTCATTGAATTCTCCGTCTACTTAATTTACAAAAGGTAGAATAACTTGAAAATAGTCTTGTTAGTTATAAGTTATAACTGCTAACTGCGTACAGTACACAGTACTTTATTATTGTAAATTATTGTTTGCTAGGTTGCCCTAAATTATTCTCAAGTCAAAGCCAATATGTGGGCATGTCCTGCTGCTTATTATGGGCTTTTTTATGATTTTCAATTGCCTATGTCTTACCTACCTATGTATTTACTGCTGTAACGTCAACAAAACATTAGTTAATATGGGACAAGTTGATTAATAAAAATATTCAAGCTTTAAAAATTACCGATAACAATCATTTTTTAAATCCTTGTGACAGCCAATTGTTACGGTTTCATTTGATTACCAAGGAATTTCGCAATCGAACACTATTGGTCAGTGGGACTTAAGACCAATTACATCCATAAATCTATCTGGATTGACTGTCTTCGGCAGTTGCCCATTCCTACGTCAGTCAGCCAGGTTCATTGTTGCCGTAGCCTTCATTATCATATCCCCATTATTAAGGATGAAATCCCATTATTTATCATGAATAGTATTGTTTTCTACTTGGTCTCGTTTTTTTCACCAGACGTGGTTGTATTCTGTCTGATTTTATGCTAAAGTTCAAGAACTTGTTACATACATTATTTTAGTAATATTCATGTGCGTAACTGAATTAAAGTACACTCATTAAAATGTAACGTCAGTAGGAGTATGCAAAGGCGACCCATTTAAACGGGACTTTCATGCACTTTCGGCCTACACGGGTATTGCTGCCACTTATGATAACAACAAATAGTTGAACTGAGTCACTCATCTTTTCTGCCATAGAAGGATGGTCATCGTAGGAAGATTATCTGATTTAGTAGTGGCTCTTGGCTTCGTTGTTAGAGATTTAGATCGAACCAGGGCAGAAGTAGAAGTGAATCTGATTCAGGTTAGGTTTTGTAAGATATAAAATCGAAAGGATGTTTTAGAGCTGTTCTATCGTTTAAATGACTGCAATAAAAGATTGTAGAGCATGATAGCATGCAACTATATAAAACACTACTTTACTCCTCAGTGCGGTCTAATAATGATTGGTCGTTTGTTAAATCTGTGTTAAATTTTACACGACTCGGGAGATAAGCTACCCACACCTATTAATCCAACAATAGGGTATGTATACTACGCTACTCTAGAATAGAAGACGTAATGCATTTACTTTTTACACAAGAGCATTAAAATACCTAGTATTTTTCTTCGTCCATCAAAGGAAAGAAATTCTTCTTAAATTAGAACTGGTTACTCAAGTGACCTCAAGTTGAATGCCTTTCGAAATAAGTAAAATTCAATACGCTGTGTAGCTGTCGTTCAGCTTGTCATACAATTGTTAAAAGAATTTATTATAACCCCATGCTAATTCTTTGACTTTGGGTAGACAAAATAAAGTATGACTATTTAAAAGCAATTTAAGCTCCAGCTGCCACAAAACTTATCTTATCTTGTAAAAGAATATTTATTAACATTTCTGATTAAGATAGCCTTTGGTACTTTGCTCCTAATCCTCCAAAGATACGAACATCCTCTTCTTCCTCATCATGAAAACACTTCATCTTTGTCTAGCCTCTGTATATTTTTGTTTTGTGATCAATGGCCATCTTAACGTTTTCCCCATCCCATGTCCATTATCTTCTTCTCATCGATCGTCTATCAATAAGCGATCTTTGTGTAAAATGATCAATTCCGTTTGGTTGGGCAGTACCGCAAGCAAACCTTATTCTCAATATGGAACCCTCTAGACGGAATAATGGTCACTCTTCAGTAAAAGAATTAGCACGAAATCTATTCTATATCATCTACACCTTGAATTTCCTATACGGTACGCCAACTAATCTAATATTATGTCAACGATTATGATGCTTTACGCTCATCAAAATTCTGGTTATCAACAACATAAACTGGCTGAACTCTGATCACAGATGCATTTATACTGTACAGTTCGCAAGGATAGAAAAAAATTTGCATAAGCCACTCGATTTCCTCCTACGCAAATGAGCCAAGTCATAAATAGTGTGCAATAATAAAAGTGCCCACTTGGCAGAAAATCATCAATTAGTCATAATCACTTTGAAATAAGTTAAGATCACTTGACAGGACTAAGTTCTTCGAATATATTGTTGAGACCGCAAATATATCATCTTTACATCGCCTTACTGTACATAATTCTTGTCTATTATTACCTATACTTGCTAATGAAGAGTGTACACAGGGTAATCTTTTATTCTGTTTAAATACTACCATATATATGGGCATTTGCGGTTTGTTAAGTACATAAAGTTGTGCTAAGTTTTACATCCATTCGATTCGCACTTTTGAATGCTTAAGAGGTATGAGAACTGCTGCTAATATTGTTTACAATAGAAGAGTCCACTCTATTGTTTGCATTCGAATTGCAGTCTTCTAGAAATCGAGATGGCTTGTAGTTCTCATTGTTGTGACATCAGTTCGTGATTTTGGAGGAAAAAAATTCAGAATACACTTCCGAGTTTTGTGACCCAGGCAGTTGATGTAACCACCAGTTTATTATTATGAGACCACCTTAATCTTCTTGTAATATTTTGCCATTTGTACAGCAGTAAATCACAATACGGTGGAGGAAATTGACGAGTAAATTCACCACATTAGATTTAACTGGGATAGAAAATTGAATTGAATAGAATCATCTACGTCAAGTTGCATGATGGATGATTCTGTGGATCGTCTTAACTTTATAATCTTTGATACCACACGCCAGCTCTGAGTCTCCATCGACTTAAACAACCTCAGGGGGAATATTGATAGATAGGAATAGTTTTGTCCATTCAAATCAAATAATTTTATTAATTTTTTCATAATCACTTCTTGAGGGGTATTTATTTGACTTACTGTATATTTCCAGCCAACTGGCTAACCACACTTGTCTAAATTTCAATTTCTAAATCTTTTGCAGAAGAAACGAGAAGCCACCATTGCCTGCTGAAAAAACATCCACAATGGTCTCCCGTCGTCGTATTCTGTCTCGGTCTCGGGACGACCTAAACCTCCCTGAAGCTCCGGCCGAAGAAGAAGACGTTTGGTTCTCAAAAGATAAACTACTCAAGGTAGAATTCAATTTTTACATTTGTTTTAGCTTTGCTACAGAATAAAAGCTTTGCAACAGAATAAAAGCTTTGCAATCGTAATGCAAGTTAACGCTGCTGTGCTGTATGCCTTAAAAATTTAAGCAGGGACCAAAAAGCCAGCAAGAAACTAGGGAAGAAGGCACCCTCGGACTTCATTTTATTACAAAAGCTGAAACAAGAGGAAGAGAGTGAGATTATGATGGATAATATGCAAATGAAATCACAACATCAGCATTATTGCCACTACTACCAGTTCCTTCCACCACAATAATTCAAATCTTAAAAGGATTTCCCAACTTGCTGTGAATCTATCTACATCCAGCTTGTGATTAATAATATTAGAATCTTCAATACTGAAACATAGGCGATAAAAAGCAGCGTAGTCATAAAATATGATAAGTACAATCTGAAACCCCCAAGTCGTATTGTAGCAGTAAGTAATAATAAAATAGTAATCAGTAGGTTAAAGGTAGTTGTTGTAGAATTCTGCCAGTGTTTTTCATAAAAGATGAACATGTTGAGGATGATGATGGTGATATAAAAGAATGATGAATCGTTCCTTAATCGCCCTCTTAT
Source organism: Hydroisotoma schaefferi (assembly GCA_034682405.1). Classification (NCBI taxonomy): domain Eukaryota; kingdom Metazoa; phylum Arthropoda; class Collembola; order Entomobryomorpha; family Isotomidae; genus Hydroisotoma; species Hydroisotoma schaefferi. The sequence continues at coordinate 68,208 of JAQFZX010000009.1, read as the reverse complement.
CAAGTCCATGTAATCTGCCTCCCTTCAACTCTGATGCATTTCAATTTGAATAGATGATTTTTTTTCAGCACAGAGAAATAATATTGTTACCATCATACTAACACGAAAACTTTCATTGTTTTCTTGAGAGAAGTGAGACAAGACAGGAGGAAGGCAGGACGGAAAGGATGAGTGTAGGTTGAGTCAGGAAATTTCGTTTTTCATTATTTTAGACTATTTTATTCTTACGATATTACTGAGATAAGTAGTGATACAGAAGCTTTAACATTAGCGTGGAGTAGTGGTGGCTGTAAAAATTGCGTTTTATATAGATAGAAAAGTTATTTGTATGTGCTTAAAAGGTGGATTTAATGATACCAGAAGAAACTTAAACAAGTCATAAATCTGTAAATAAATAAATACTGGATGGCTGAGTAGATGTTTTGATGAGAGGATTTTCCCCTCTGCAGATTCATTTATTGCTTGCGAATTTCTTGAACTTAATGAGTTTGATCACGTGAGATAATTAGTGAGTCGGCTGAAGTTTAACGCTGTAAAATATAGCTAGCAGCCGTTCCGTGATAATAACTGCATTAGGAGTGTTAACAAATGCTGTTTATTTACTTTACTGCTTTACGCTGTTACTCCTGTTGCCAACTGACTGAAGGCTGCGAGTATGAAATCCGTTTAGGTCTTCTACATTATTTGCACTACACAAATAATGCTCTGTAGAAGAGTTTAGCACAAAAAGATACAAATTTGCCAGGCGGAATGGAAAGCAGGCCAAATTTGCTGAGTTCGGTGGAAAGAGAAAGCAGTGGAGATTTGTTACCCATGCAAGTTTACACGATGAAGTTCGCTGTTTCCAATTTTCCATGGAAGCTAGTAATATTTCATTGATTTAGTGGGTTTCATGCATCTGACTCCAACTTCTTGGCTGGCGTAGTAGCTTAAGGAGTTCAAATATACAAAGCTACATTGACATTAGTAGGCACCCACATTTTTCTAGGAAGTTGTTATGCTTAAACTTCCAATCCAATCAAACCAACCCATAATAACTGTCCATGCTCATCAAAGTTACCCCTTCTTTAAAATTAACCGATTATAATTATGATAACTCTAAAGCATGTTTACACTCCAGGTGATCCCATGCAAAATTATTCATTGTATTATTATCGTTGCTTAAGTCCATCTGTATGTAATTTGTTAGGATGTAATAATGTATTAGAATAAATATACATCCGCGTATCATATTCCTTGACCGTTAGAAGAAGAGGCCAACTTTATTTGTTACAGACGCAGACCTAGGAAGGAGATGCACTTCTATTCCGTTTTAATAGTTCATAATACTTTAACCATTAGCGAGAGGTTGGAAAATTGCACATTTTTTTACATCAACAGTTTAAAGTAACAAGCATTGTTCACCACCAACTTTTATTGGTACCTAATCAACAATAAGACCCTTTCATTTACACAAGCAGTGTACATCAGCTTTTATTAACAGACAGAGAGGTGTTCTTCGGTGGTTCCTTACCTGCTTGCATGGTTTCACACATTTACAAATAAAGAACAGCTTACATCTTTAACCTTGATCACTCTTCATATTCTTTCCTTAGATAAACAATCAACGAGCTCTTAAATAAATGAACGTTTGAGTACAAGTAGTAAATAAATACTAAATACATACACGATAAGAAATGCCAACTACAAAAAAGTAACTTTGATTGAAGATGAAATGATAATGGTGATGAACAGAGAAATCATTCATAACCGTCTATTTATATGCAGGTAGAAATGAAGGTTGAACGAACTTGATTTCAATTTGCCAAACGATCTTACAATTTAGATTGATGTGCAAATTAATTGCACTGTTAAAGAAAGTCCAGTCCTTTCATGCTGCCCGTTGGACTTTTATAGGATTAGCCAAAGTAACACAGTTATATTGCCTACCCCATCAGACCCTTAACAAACAACAATAACGGTTTATGTGGAGGCAAACCGGTGGAATCCGATTTAGATAATTTCATTGCAATAAAAAATGTTAATAAAAGTTATTTTGGGCTTGGCTTAGGAAGTGGCTGTCTGGAAGGCTTGACAGCTTATGAAGAATTGTAATCATTCAGTTTTTTATTGAATTTTTAATAACACATTATTAGTTCCTTGCACTCTTCTAGTTTATAGAAGTAGGCAGACAATAAGAGCACTTAGTTTGTGCTGTGAAATCAAAATAAAGTGACGCTAGAAGTGGTGGACTATCTGCTCCTCAATATGAATGATGCTTACAGTGATTTATGACAGTCTTACAATGTAAATCAGCCAAAACTTAGAGACTACTGGTAAATTAATCTCTTTCTTACAAGCAAGCAAGTTAACTTCAAACAGTCACAGTTTGCTAAAAGTTTCGCCGACATAACTCTTAATTTAGACTTCGGTCTCTTTATCAAAATGCAAATGAAATGAAATAAAAGTTAAAACTCAATCGCCCAACTTTCTTGACTCCACCCTCCTTAGAAAAATAGCAATAGCTTAAGATGGAAGCTTCTTAGGAAGGAATGACAGCATTAACGGCATTTGAATGAATAGAGGATACGGCTGACGAATGGCCAGTAAAGTGGTGTCACTTGTAGTAATCAAAATAGGAATACAGGATGAAGAAAAGAAGTATGGATAGATGCCCATTCTATTCTTCTTGTGTGTAATTAATGGATTATTAAAAGTATTTAGATATATTGCTTTCGCTCAAATGAGTCAAAATGCTAGATGAATCCTCCTCCCTTATAAAAGAGTAGTGAAAGCAGAAAAGATAAGAATTTGTGCAAACAAGCCTGATCACTCATTGAATCGGCTTTCTAGAGAAACAGCACGTATTTAAGTAATTAGATAGATTGTAACGTACGTGTGTAATTGTACGTAAGTTAATACTAACTGTACAACTCGCTGTCTAACTAAGGATTATAAATAAATTCAGTAGTGAAATGGAAATGCGGATTTCATGATAGCTCAACTCAATAGTAAATATCCTCACTACCGCTTTAGTACCTTGTAAACCGTCACTTTTCATTCTAATCAGAAATCAATCAGTGCCTGCCAACGAGCACAACAAGCGGTATTGTCAATCGCTGATCAAGTATTAATTATATTCAATCACATGTTGGCATACTTCTTGTTGGGACATTTTTAATCTTTTAATTCAGCATCTATCACCATAAATATTCCTAGTTATAATAATTGAGTCATTCTAGTATTCTCGCAATAAATAATGATCAAGAGTCTACTAATTTTGTTGTGATTTCATTAAACGTATAAGTAAGATTGATAAGTTACCAATTATTTTATGCAAGTAATAAATTTGAAACGCACCTTTTTAATGAAACTTTATTGGTGTTTGTTTCGTACAACATTAAACACTTGACAGTCATACTCCTCTACTGACATCAACATACAGAGTAGATGCAGGGGCACACATTTATGTGCTACTCATTAAGTTTTATATAATTGCAAACTCTTCCTCGAAATTTACTAACTCGCCATTTGTTCCACAATTCTTAAAAATAGAGAGATGCAAATCAATAATTTGTTCATTGATGTTGGTATGAATCCTACGCACAAAAAAAACAATATAATGCTAAATAGTCAATATCTTAATAGTATAGTATATATACCTGTAATTATTATATGCTGATTGCTTCTTGCTGGCAGTTAAAATAGAATGCTAGCTGAAGCCGAGACGTCCTGCTTATCACTTTTGCAACTGCCATACACAATAATGGCATCGCCTGGTATGCCTGCTGACGGTTCTTATTTAGCACGTCTGTTCGCCAAGGTAGCTCTGGCTGACTGTGATTGCTAAATGTCACATTAAAGATGCAAAAGGGGGATGAGTGTGGGTACATTAAGCGTTTACAGAGAACGAAATTTATTATGAAGAAGGATATTACCTGTTAATTGCAATGAAGCTGTTGCGTTGCATGGGCTATTACGGAGTTTTAGTTTCTGTATCAATCAATATAAACATCATGCACCATGCTTTATTGCATTAGCCAGTCAATAGAAATAGGAGTTGAGTCATAGTAAGGCTTGAAGAGTAATTAAAGAAATGCATAATATACAGCTTTGCAAATCTGAACCCCCTGGCTACTGGTTAACGCTTGCCATGTGTGTGTCGTCATTTATTGTGGTTTATGTGATTTTATTATACGTAAAACGGTAAGTTCCTTACAGTTAATAAAAATCAGTAACAGTGTTTTAACTTCTCACTAGTAATACATTAATACTGTACGGTGTGAACAAAATTGTAATGGAGAACTACAACTACTGATTGCTCGCTACCTTTCTTGGTGTCATTCAGTCAGTCGATGGTGAAGGTATTGAATCTTTTAATCTTTTTCTAAGCCAAGTTGATGATGCTTTCGACCTTTTGTGTCAACTCGACCAGGTTTTTTATCCTCTCATCGCTCCTACTTTTGGCTCCATTTGCTGAAGATGGCAGAGATTAATTGAAAATATTCTTTATGAATAAAAAGCCAGTTAATTCCATTATTCTGTAAAGCTACTCAATTTGATTCAATAAATACATGGGTTACTTACAAATGCTGTAAGATACTTTGATAGAATTTCGCAATGTTTAAGAGCCTACATTTTCATCTTTACTCACTCACACTTGTTCATTGAAGTAAAACATAGTAGTGACACAAAAAGCTGTCAATTAGCACAAGCATAAGTAATGAAATGAAGGTAGCTCGAGTAGTCATCATTTTCTTAGCTAACTCGCTAACTGATTGCTAAGAACTGAGGCTAAGACATGATTAATTTTTTTTAAGTAAAAAGGGTATATTTTTCATCTTTGTACTAAATCAAATGTCGAGAAGATTTGGTCACAATGTGATTTAACATATTCAGAGACATGTTTATTCCTTAGCGTATAAATAATACCAACCTGCCTGCTTTAGAATTGATACACAGAAAAGAAACAAGTTAGTAAGCTTATTCTTCCTGGTTTAATTGATGCATAAATATTCCGACAGAAATGATGGCAGAAATGTCCTATGATAGGAAAGAATGTCACCGGCCTTAAAGTAAATGGGACAATGGGATGCAAATGATGTCAAATTTCATCCTGTCCTCGGCCTGGAGATTCAGTTTCTTTGGCTTTTATCCATCCTTTTTGTCTGCATATCATACACCAAAATATAGGCAACGTGATCACGATAAGCTTGTGAGATTAATGGGATAAAAGGTGGTAGGATTAAATTACGAATTATTAAAATGTAGAAATCGTTAAGCTCGTTGTAGAATTATTTTTTCCACGCATGCATTTAACATAACGTGGCTAGATAATTTCTTTTTGAAAGTAAAATATGATCTTGAGAAAAGGTGCAACCTGTGTGTAAAGTGCATCGGCAACTGGATTCATTTGATCCCTACATGATATCACACTTCTTGCTTACTTAAATCAGCCTATTAGGGGGTCTTTCTTATTGAACATCAAGAATGAGAATAACCCTAGCTAGCTATAGATTATCTCTCTGCATTCAACTAAATGCATTGCACAATTTTATTTCCTATCCTTAAACTTCCATGGATCAAAATAAGGATTTCACAATAGTTGCTGTTGGCTGTATTTAATGCTACTCCTTTTACTACTTCTTACTGCCAAATAACATGAAAGTAGGTTTTGAGTGAATTCGTGAAGCTTTAAGCAGCCAGGCAGCCTTTTTAAAGCAGTAATAATGCAATTTTCTATCTACTTATTTGCCCATCAGGAAGAGCTATTGAGCTTCTTCAATTTCTTCAATAATTTATTGAGAATCAGTAGTTAATAACTTTAATGGGATTAGCTATGCATAATATCATGATTCGTGGCTTGTTCCATACAGCCTGTCTAGTTGAACGGGAAAATCAGTCAATAATGGTTTGAACAAGTCAGCAGAAAAAGTATTACTCAAAAGAGATTTATCCATGTCATCATGTGGGTGATTAAAAAAAATTCAGTCAACTAGTGTTTTTAGTATTTATAACTAATTGAAGTGTGCATATGTACTGACCGTTGATTTTGCATCAGTAAATAATCCACTCGTCCGACAGAGATGATATGATCCACCATATAAAAATAAGCAAAGAAAGAAGCATTTAGAGTGTCATGACAAGAATGCTGAGGTTTTTAGAGAAAAAGAAATAACGCAATACAACTGACAAGATGTTTTTTGCGGAGGAATGCCATAAATTATCCTATTCACTTTTTATCTCCTCTCTGATGATGCATTGCATTATTCTTCTGCAAAAATCGAGAACACGTGGACGGAGATGTCTTTATTGCGATGATACAATTCCATGTTCATGAACTCTGTGGAATTTGTCTAAAAGGTCCAAAGTTGTAACGTTCTGTTGTACGAGTTACCGGAAAGATCTGATTCCCTTCCCTTACTGTATGAAAACTAAAGATGAGTGAAAGATGATAAAGATCGAGAACATTTTTGAGTTATAAACTCTTCTGTTCAGTGGAAAGATGCAATAAAAAGCAGATTTCCTCGTGAATACACAAAAAGTGACAATGGAAGAACATGGCATGAACAATTCGTTAGTTAAAAAAATTAGCATTGGGAAGATCCCATAGAGTAGTAGCATAAGGAGACTGGAGTTCATGGAAGAGTGAACTGAATTGCAAAGATGAATTTCTTTGTCTTTGTCTTTCAACCTCAAAAAGACACGGTGGATAATTGCCAATCCTTATTACTACACGGTTGAAGGAAATGCTAATGCGATTTTGGCGTGTGAAAAATCTCCATGTTTTAAACAAGTCTCTCTGGTAAGGTGATCGGCGCCATACAAGTAACAAGAGAGACAGTATCTTTTTAACCTTGACTTAACCGTAGGTCAGAGAGTGGCAACTTGTTCCTATCGGAAGTCGGGATCTGGATGAGTGAACAGGACAATTCGAATTCTACCGTGGACTGGAATGGCACGTGGAAAGGAGTCAATGACAGATTATCTTTTAAATTATAGGGATGCAAGACTACGGAACAGCGGATGAGTTTATGTCAAGTAGGCTGGATGATTTATGCAAAATGTTGGTATTATTATTGCCTGGAAGAGTGACATAAGCAATACTAATACGGAGGTTCTTTAAATTGTAAGAGTTACAAACTTGGTGTAGACGTGTCCAAAAAGAAGGCGCCTGTATTCTTTTCATGAATATTGAAAATCTACGCACTTCTTTTTATTGCTGCATGTGTATGTGTATGTTTTCTGCGAATTATATTGACAGGCATTTCCTACCTGCGTTAGTTGATCTTGCTGAACAACTTGCTTGCTTTCGACTTCAATTTTTTTACCTACTATAAAGGCAGGCAGGCCACAGGGTTTTGAACTGATGGACAAGATTTAATGCTAAATTCCCCAATTACCGTCAACAGTTTCTCCTTGGCGAGATAGATAGCTGACTATTTTTTCAGGGATCACTTTCTAAACGTTGAATCCATGTCTGTTATGTTTGCTTGGATGGAAATTCATTAAAAATTACAGCCTGTGTATGAAGTTGTCTTTATAGTTCAGAATTTAATATTGAAAGAATCCTATGTAATAGATCCGTCGTTGACATTTACAAGGGCCTCTGTAGGTTGCAGAATCTCGTTAGTGGGACTATTCCATGGGTTTTACATTCCTTGATTCCATCATCCAGCGATTGCATTGTTAGCATGCTAATCAGCTGAAAGAGCAGGTTTCCGTTGTAGCAATTAAGATTGACTTACCTGTCCAGCCAACGTTTTGTGTCAGTATTTTGCAAGTGGTTGTTAACTTTTGGGTTGATAAACGAGCCTCAATCTTTCTAACCTTTTCTTTTCGTATACAAAATTATGAGGTTTGAGTTAGTTGGTTGGCAGGGTTGTTAAAGTAATTTGTAGTGCCTCATGTGATTGATCATTTGAGGGGTTGAGAGACCAACAAAGAGTTAATAAATGAGCTATGTTGCAGTAGTTAAACAGCGTTTTGAATTCGCATGTGTGACCCTTCGAATCCAACGAAGAGTTTAAGTATCATCGTTTTAACTTCTGAAGGAAACTTGTGCTCATTCTTGAAGAACTTTTCAATTTATTAAATGAGTTTTAGCTTCCACTAGTACATATCTAATACATTCCTTTCATATATGGAGACTCGAGGAGACATGAAGTGCAATTGAGAATTGTAGTGGGTAGAATAATAGAATTTTGTTTCATCTCTTCACTCGAAGAAATCCTGTAATATAACTTCGATGTCCCATCCCATTCCCATTATTGGTAGCCAAAGCTGAAGGAAGGAACAATGAAGATTCAGAAGAGCACAAAACTTTATCGGAATAAAGGGATTGAAGCTCTTCCTCTCCAGTCAAGCTTAACGACTGCCTGGTTGATTGTTTTGGAAATGAAAAAGAACTGAGCCAATTTTTTGCACCTCAATTTAACCATCATAGAATTAAAATTGAACTAAGTCATTGGAAGGCAACTATTGGGCAATCTCTGCATGCATCTGCAAGAAATCTAAATTGTTTCCTCTCTCACTTGATGATTTACTGAAGAAAACGGAATGAAATGAATGCCAATGTCATATATCATCCACCAAAGTTGCATCGCGTTAGCAAATACTAACTAGCTCCAACTAAGTATCCTACTGACTGCTAAATGCTTGTCAAAAATCAAGTAAAAGAGAATGCGCGTAGTTAAGCCTTGTCTGTCAAAATCCGGCTTCTGCTGTCAAGTGAAACTCCAGCAGTTCCCAGTTACCATTTAGTCACCCCGTAGTTATAGTAGAGAGTGAGCCTTTGAAATCCAACTTGTGAAATGAAAGGTTCTCTTAAAGAAGAATCATTATGTGACTTTATCTTTCATGGGAGTAAGTAAGTGTTTAAAATGATAAGTGAAGCCTTTTGTACTCAAATGAGTGAGGAGCAACTGAGGATAAGGAAATGAAACGAAGATGAAGAAGAGGATGGTTCTGTTTTGAATGTTGTGATTGTTCCATCCAACCAGATTCACAGAGGTAGGCTGAGTAAAAAATCCAGTTTTTATTATTCCAAGAAGCTCACAAAGAAAAAGGCAGACACTTTGCACGATAGGAATGAACATAATGCATTGGTAAGACATAAAGCATTGCAAACTTAAACTGCCTATTCAACGTCCTTGACAGCCGGCCTTGCTGTAACCAAAGTTCAATACTCGGTTTACGCAGTCACACACACACGTCTTCAAAAGTGCGGAATTTTTTATGAGCTCTCGTAAGGTTGAGAAAAAACAGCAGCTAATCGTTCCTTTTACAATCCTTGATCATTAGCTACCTTTTTGGCTTGGTTTTTTGTCTAACCATTTTAACCTGGCTGCATTGCATGCAGACCATTGCTCTTTCATCAAACATATCATTTATTATCTTAAATGAAAGAATAGAACCTCAGCTAAAGCTGTCTGCCTGATTCTGTTTCAAATAAGATTTGAATCACTGCGGACGTATATCTTTTGTGAAAAGGGGTTTCAGTAATCGAGATCCTCTTTGGTGATATATTCGCTGAATATTTTTTCTACCTCAAGTTATGAAAGCAAAAAACAACTTAGTATAGCATTAGCAAGTGGAACTTGTGAGGCGAAAATTTTAATTTTAATGCTTATAATAATCCATTGCTTATAGTGGAAGTTAAATGGGCACGAAACAAGCAAAGGTTTTAGCCATTTTAACAACCTTATCGGTAACAATCAATTTCTGTATCAATGATACGCTTTCACACACATGTGAAGAGCTTGTAAGTGATGTCATCGTTGGGATCCTTTGTGAGGTAAATGTACCTATCCAAACGTAATGTTGTGTAAATGTACTTTAATGTCTGTCTGTGGTTGCGTGGGTCTGCTAATGTGCATTCTTCACATGTCTTCACGGTAATGTAAAGCGAAACTCCTTTAAATCCAGTGGAAGTTTTATCCATCCTCTTCTCTTCAAGAGATGACTGATGGTGGTCAGAAAGGGTTAGACTTCTTTGGATGATTTCTCTGTTGTTTTTATTTCCTTCCTGCATCTACGAATTTGCCCAACTACGCATCTTCTTAGCTGTATTTGATAGTGGATTTTGCTATATAATTTTTTACTTTAAAGTTCAACTACCTAAAGTCAGCTCAGAAGTCACAATGCGTAAGATGCAGACAGAATGATCCCCCATGTCTAATTTCTCCAGCCTTTCCTTCATCTTAGGTTGTTAATATATCGTCCTTGAGTTGACTTTGGTAGTTATCTTTCCGTGGGGGATTACAGTGATTGAATGATGCAAAGAAGTGAATATAGAGCTCAATAAAAGAATGTATGGAACGGGAAGGCTTTTCCCTATAAAACAAAATAATAATAGTCTCTAAGAATTCGCTGAGGAAGGAAGGAATAACCTGACTTGTATCTCTTACGAGGGTAAGTAAATGGTGCGTAAATTATGCATCGCACGTGGGCCACCAGACCAGTGTTGGATTATTGCAATGTTAAATTATACGTAAGGTTGTTATTTTATTGAGGATTTTGGTGATTTTGGAACATGTTTTCTCCAAGTTGTTTATGGGATTCACACCTTGATTTAAGTGCGAAGGCTTTTTAAGTTCAGTGATTCGAATGGAAATCCAATGGAATCTTCTATCCACCTCCATGCGAATGCGTTTAGTCATGTTCAATAAAATGTTGAGAATAATGCGTAGACACAGCCAATCCCTCTTTGACTTGTACCTGTAAATATTATATCCATTCCAACAGCGAATAGTTTTGCTTTGCTTACAATGTAATGCACCCGTTAAGTAAGAATTCATTCTGAGCAGCTCCATCATAATAATTTGCTCCTCTAGAATGCATGCAGATATCTTATTTATGCAAAAATGTCGATAAGTTGTATAATATTTAATGACGATCCTTCAATGAATTGTAATGAGACGCTAAGAAGGTATTTTCTGTCCTTGGGTTCGTTGCATTGGTTTTTCATATGTGCACTTAAAAAAATACATACATCAGTTATAAAAACAAGAGTTGCAGCAACAGAACAGGAGTTCGGCTCGAAGTGACCAAACTACCATAAGACGAGTAATGAACGAGAGAATTCTATACAATAAATGCAAATAATTGTTTCTAAGCTCTGGTTCCTTTGTACTAATGTGAGATAATAAGAGCTCTTGAATTTAATCTACATAAAAAACTGAGCCAGTAGGACTTCTCTGAAGAAGAGGAGCTATTGCATTTAATTTGAAACATATTTGAGAACAAATTGGCCCGCAACTAACTATAAAACCTGAAGTATATAAACTCAAAGATTAACCAACAAGACGGCACTTTTATACCTTTAAGAGGGCAGAATTTTGTGCAGTTGGCCAGCAGACTCAACTACTTCTACTTCTCAACACAGTTCAAATATTATTATACTTTAATGACGAGCAGTAAAGAGACTGTGGAACAAAGAGGTAATGATGATGCATGCAACAGTTGAAGAAACCACGAAAAGTATCACTTTCTTCCTTTCTCAAAGCAAAGCAGTAGTATAAGTAGGTGGGTTTTATGCGTATGTGTACTCTGTTGTGTCTGTCTACTACTTACTTATTAGAACCCTCCTTGGTATTTATGAGGGAATTAGCATTGGATAATAGTTTTTGGAATTGTTCTTTTATGTCCTTAAAGATTGCATGATGATGTACGGGAATAATAAAACGCTCTATGTTTTATTACAAAAGAAACACATTGAGAATAGAAAGACAAGGGAGTGCTGGAGAAGGCATATTATACAGAGTTATAAGACTGGTGACTGGTGGACCGACAGGGTGTCAAAAATATAAGTCATGCTGGGTGCCGGCCTTTTTATCAGAGGACAAGATTCACAAGTACCCTCAAGGGATTTTAAATTATCATTTCACTTTCAATTCAGTTTCTAACCTTTTTGCTCAACATTTTTCCATCATGGCAAAGTGAACAGTTTCACCTGATGCACTTCTTCACATAATTCTTGCATTTGTACTTTGTCTGGGCAAGGCAAGGGTGTCGAGGCACGATTTCATTTTCCCTTTCTTTGAAATTATTCACACAAGCGTATTTAATTGTATGATGCTTAACTGGGAATCAACTCTTTTTAAGGCCGTAATGAATTACGTCGAGAAAAAAGTACCACTTTATCCAATCGCAAAGCGTTTGTTAGGTTGGGGGAAGTGACAGTTATTTTAAACGGGTAATAGGAATTCCATCCGTAAGGTTTCCTAAAAGGGTTCAAAAATTCTAGCACGCGTTATTGAAAACCTTAGAAAGGACTTTTAAGCTGATTGGTTTCTATGTTATAACGGAAAACTCGAGATGTATTTCATTAGTATGTTTCAATGTTTCACTATTAAATCACTCATCGCCCACCTTGCCACCAACGAGCCTTTTGTTCATTACTCGATAAGGTAGTGAGGACTAGGAGGAGCCTATCTTTTACTGGTTTCTTTGTAAGTTATCCTTAGATATACTTTAAGAAAATTCCACTTTCGTTTCTTGTATTGCTGCTGGAGCCAATTGTTGATGAAATGAGTGAAAACATGGAAATGTGTAGCAGTAACAAGCACCCCGACCTTGTGGGCGGAGAGGGTTATTAAGTTTTCGGCTACAGCATAAATACCAGCATCAGTTAGTCCATAATTCATATCCGTCCTCTTACGATAAGCTAGCAATTCAACTGTTCTTTTGACCCTAACAAGTCTTACATAATGAAGGAGCTATAAACTATGATATGAAACTTAGGGAGTACCTACCACCCATGTCATTCACTTATTAGTGGCAATCCTTTGCACTGCAACTCTCCAAATGAAGGCCTTGAGTTTTACTTAACTGTGGTAAACTTTTCTTGGGGTTGGGGTTGACTGCATTTACTTTGTAATAATTATATTACCTGTGTTTTCCTGCGACTATATAACATACAAACTAAATAAAATAAAATGAATGCAGCATAAGCAACCCAGCCTGTATCTTGTTTATGCACTTTGGTTCACTAACTCTAAGCTGACCTTACAATTACAATTCTACCTATGCACAGCGTACTATCACAGATAGTTGTAGTTTTAATAATAAGTGACCTTTCATGTTTTCAGTTGTTATTGTTGCCTGGTTTGGAGTTAAATTTACCTGACTTAAAAATCGGAGAAGCAGTACTTTAAGTAAGAAGAAGAGTTGAAGCCCTTGAGAAGTAGCCTTAGCGAATAGGAATGACAATCAAGTCACACTAATCTTGCTCACTTCATCATTGAGGCGTTTTGAATACGATATTTCCTAGTTCACAGAAAACATTCTTAATTGTAGCTGTATTTCTTGAATCTGATACGAGTTAGAAAATCTCCCCCAAAAGTTACGAGGTATATTTTGGACCACAGTGTGGCATTATTTTCTCGATACTATGACAGTAGAATACTAAGCTTCATGGCTCTCTTTCTTTACGTGCAAAGAACAAATGTAATTTTAAAAGCATTGTCTACCTATCCCTGAGAGTAGTTGTGAATCAACCAAAATTCAATGACTACTCTTCTTAAGTTGGTAGTTTTATGATAATTTTAGTAAGATATAAAAACCCCTAGTTGGCTGTTGGTTCGAGGTAATTTTTAACTGACCTTTGCATTGACTAAATATAAGGAAAATAGTGCTTATTAAATGCAATCCAAATTTTTAATGATATGCAAGCTTAAATTTGACACTGAGCAGTCAAACAATTCCTATTAAAATAAATGTTTGACTGCATTTAAGTCATCTTCAATATAATTTTGTGATTTAAAAGTTGCATTGCGTATAATTTTAAATTACATGTCTTCTCGATTCCTGTAGTTAGCCATTGTAATGAATACAATATATTGATAGAAAATGAGCAGTGTATATTGTTACTAAGTGTAAGAACAGAACTGTCTGTCTGCACATATTTGAGTTGAAAGATCTAACTTTGTAAACCTACCTAAATAAATAAGTACAGGATGCATCGCTATGTTAAATACATCACGAAATGCAGCACAGCCACTGAGGTCACTTTGTCATCTTCTTGAAATTAAATTGTCTGAAAAATATTTAACATTGGTCTGAGAACATGAAGTGCATACAACAGTCTGTGGAAAAGCGTTATTTATAATAGAATTTCTTAAGCAAATGTTTTTTCTTAACCACGTAAAAGGCAGGCAACATAAGCGGGCAGATCCATTTGTAAGACATTTCTCGGACTCGCTATAGACAGAAGTAAGAATTTGAGAAATAGAAGGAACAAATCAAGATAAAAAATGACAAAGAGTAAATAAAGTGATTAGGAGGAAGTGCACGTTGTTCATTTTAATAATATTTGAGTAATGCCTCTCAAGAGAGGAAATATGAATTTTTCTTGTGGCCATACAAAATTTACGACTACGACTGGCCTCTGCTATTTCATAGTTTGTATTACGCACAAAGCAGTTCCTGGCAGCAAAGCTGGAAATTATTCAGCTTGGGTCGGTTAGACTGAAAGTAGTTATTATGTTAGTGCGTTAATTGAATGGGCAGAATTCCACCTTCCATATAATTTCTTAATGAATGCATAGCTTTTTGGCTTGGGAGTAATAGGGCAGAATTTCAAGTGAAATAATTTCATACCAGGAAGATTATTAGGGACGGACGGACGACGGGAGCATACATAAAATAATAAGCAGATTACTTAGTAGAGAGGCTATGGACCTTGCCTTAGTCCACCAAACTGAGTAACCACCATTTAACCCTTTAAAACTTATTTAATAGTCAGCGATTTCCATACACTGAGGTTTTTAGCCAACCTGTCAAATTTTCCCTTTGGTTCCTCCATGAATTATGAGGATGAGTTAGTGCTATGTAAACTGAAACATTTAAATGATGTCGAATATATTATTACTTAGTGTCGTCCTTATAGATCTTCTTCGGGTATGTTAAGGATCTTATGCATAGGAAACTTTTAGTTGAAAACTATTAACTTTATTATTACTTATCTCAGAATTAAAAACACAGATGAACGTAAGAGTATTATTAAGTAATCTCACCAAAGTTAGCTTTAGTAGTGTCGCGAAGACTTGTTCATCTTCCAGTGTCTAAGTAAGTAACGTAGACGTTTTATTTGAATGCGAATGCACTTAAATGGATAGTTCTGCTGAATTTTCTAATGCTTTAATGAGGCTTTGTATGAAGTAATAAGTCGTATAAACGCCTAAGGTTTTAAACATAAGAGTTAACTGGAAATAAGGTGGATGGATGGATGGTGAATTTATCATTTTCCCGATTTTTTCTCCCAAGTCACGTTCTTGGAGGAATTTTTCATTTCACTTTCAGAGATTTCCTTTCATCTGCTGTTGTTTCCTCCTTCGACAATTTCATTTAGTCTTTGTGATCTCGAGGATGAGATGAAATGGGCTCTTGGTACAACATTATTAAAGCTATTAACTATTGCATTTTAAATACATGCATATAAATTTGTAGGCAGGTAGGCAAACGGAGGGAAAGTAAGTGGGCTTAGTTTAAGGAACACTGACATGCATGATCTCTGGTATATCGTGTAGGTAGTTTACTATTCATAGTAATTTCAGCCGGTAATCCTCTTCCGTACGTGGATATGACTACAACGGTTTTTTATATTTAAAAAAGTACTGATGTAGGGGCGAAGGATGATTTTGGTCAGATTTGAGCATCAGTTTGGAGCTAATAATGTTTCAGTAGAACATGAAAGAACCGTTTATTAAATAATGCAGCCAATTACTCATTTTTTAGAAGGAAAATTGGCTAAAGATGGTTACAGGAAAGAAGACACTATTTTAGGTATAAAGAACGAGTTTCGAAAAGATTTGAAAAGTGGAATGAAACATTATTTTTCTCTATCATATTGTACTGCATGAAAGAGGATAAATTTGCATCCGATAGCCATGAATAACTTTTGAGGGTGACAACCAACTCTATATTTCATTTACTTTGACGGTCAACGGTGTGAAAAGATGAAATTGGAAAAAAGGTATGGTAGTAAGTAGTAAAAGACTAAATAAAGCAAAGTATCAACATAAACGTGTGTAGTATTTCATTCTGTCATTCATACTTGTATATGAGCTTGAGTTTTGAAAGAGTATAATCTTCCATTTATTAATAACCCCCTGTGAAGAGCCTAGGAACTTAAAGTTAATTATAAAATTATTTTTACTTCAATTTGCTTCAACTTCATAACCTTCATTTTATGCTTGAGAGAGTGGTGAGAAAGTTTGTACGCACTCCAAGAAAACAAACGGCATATTCTTAATTTTATTTGTAAGGTTTAGAATGACACTATTAATAATTAGGTGAGATATGTTGGGTGGAAAAATCAAATCGAAACTTGTAAACTTGTATTAAGTATTGCTAATTATTACAATTTAAAATTCAACTAATTTGTAAAAAAAAATAATAGTAAGTACTTAGTAAGTACTGGCAGTAACTTTGGTGGTTTGAGTGTAAATTAAGCTTTTTACTACCAAAATGTGGTGCATATTATTTTGAAAACAATACACACTCGTTTTGATATCTTTCGTCAATTGTTTTTCATAAAAAACTTGAATTTTCCATTCCTGCGTGGGAAATAGGTTTCCTTTTGTAGCACGAAATACGCTGACACATCCTACAGTAGTATCATCTGGGCCCCTTAGTTAAAAAATACCTGGAAGTCGACTAGGGGCTAGTGAAATCAAAAGTTAAAAACGAAATAAACTGTTGGCACAGAAAAAGCATTGCTTTAAAGAGAAAAACTAGACGTAAACATGCACTGCACATTCGTATTCATATCCTATGCATATTTCGTTTTTTGTAAACAAGACCCAGCTAGAAAAGACTTAACATTGCAAATGAATTTTATCTGACGATAATATCCTTTCCTCCCTTTGTTCTGTAGTAGCCGTTCATGTTAATTATCATACGCAGTAGAGGTAATTATAATCGAGAAATAGATGAATAGAAGGTGACAGTTTTTAAATAGGATTAATCCGTTTGATTTGGTGGACGAGTTGTTTTAACTCTTACAATGCAAAATAAGCTTTCTAGCCTTGTTATCAGGAGAGTGTTGATTGAATCTTGCAGTAGGACACACAAACAATACATCTTGACTAAGGTATATTTAAGCCTTACGTTTTACCTTGGGTCGAGATTAGCCTGATCCAAATCTTTTGATCTCATTGCCATGCTTTGTGACTTGGTTTTTTAAATCGATCAAATTCCCATTTTTACATTCCTTTGCAATTATTATTATTGTAAAATCGCCACTGCTTCTTCAAATTGTATTCCACTAACAACTAACGATCCTGTCCACACTCAACCTTTTGCCATTTATGCCACGCTGTGACGAATCCACTGCCTTAGGTTTCAAAGGACTGAATATAAGTATTGTTTTGAGAACTTCTTAATCATTCCACGACGAGGAGAATTTGCATTCAAATTGGTTCCTAGTTGGATGCAAATGTTCATTTATAAAGTTAGGGCATAAGTAGTAGTACACCACAGGACGAGGTTAGGTCTGATTTGATCGCATGATTTATCATTATATAGCAAAGAGCAGAACTAAATTAATTTTCACTTTTGTTTCGCACTTCCGACTCGCGGTGGTATAATGGGAAACAATGGCTATGTTTCAGCTAACAACCTACCTATATATACTAACTTATGCAGTATGCACTAGCTAAGAAATTGAATATGGGGCAGCAACCACTAAGTAATCGTGTATAGTAATCGTAAGCGTTTTTTATAATGTGAATGTGTAACACATGTACAGCTGAAAAAAACTTACATCCTAAATCAGTAGTATTGTGCACAGGATTTTAATAATTACAATTTACAATTCAGAGTTTTCAAGGAAAGGAAACGCCTGGGCCGAGATGATTGAAATTAATGGGACATTACTGCCGACAGCTATTAAACACTGCTTCCTTTGCTATTATGCTGAAAGTAGTGGAAGTCCACTATCTTTTATTCTCTAATTACTCCTTGCACCTGATCTTGGGCACAATCACACCTACATAGTAATTGATCCAGATTTGCTGGCTAAAAGCTTTTCAAGAAGATAAGAATGTGCAAAGCCAGGTAGATATATTGCATATGTAGAACACGTATAGAGGGTTGTATGCAGTGTAGATTTCAAATTGAAATATCACCCTAAGCACAATCAAAGGGTGGCTTAAACTTTGATTTTGACACTCATCGTAAAAAGATGCAAAGTACCTGCCAGTTTTCGTGAATACGAAGGAAGAACAAAAGTTATGCTATATTGCATTACCTTGATGTGAATTCGAAACGATCTCATTGAAATTCCTCGCCTCTGCTTCCTAATTCCGTCTGGAGCCTTAATTTGCATGGATTAGACTTCAATGATTTTATTCAATGCATTCATTCGGCACTATCTATCTTTATGTACATTACTCTTACCCTTAGCATTTTATCCAAAAAACCATAGGAGTAGGAGTTGGTGAGATTGAGATGGATGGGATAATAGTATAGGGAAATGGCTCGTTATTCTTCTTAATGCAATTCAACACAACATAATGTGGTAATTGTGCATTTTAAGCTGTTGGGTGTGGTGGGGTTATGGTGATCTTTGACGTTAACAATTTACAACAACATACATCAGAGAGTTTTATAACTCTTGTACGCGTTATAATAGGTTTAGTCGCGAATACAGAATTCATATTGGATGTGATTAGCCCAAACACACTTAGGATAGGGATGAAACAATGATAATCCAGTCGACCTTGCCAATGTCTTGGGTAAAATGTATCCTTAAGGCAACGGAGGACCTTTGATAACGAACAAGCTTTTGGACTGTAGTAAGCAGAACCAAAAGAAGAAGGTAGTAAGCCGGCTGGCATAAAAATGATAATTAATGGCAATAAATTCATGAAAATAAAAGTAAATTTTACCCCTCAGTGGAATAAATCATAGTCATTACAGTAATAATAATATTATTCATCCATCAAATCTTTACTGAAGCAATGACTAAGGCTAGAGCTGCGAAACTTGTTTGTTAAAAAAATATTGCATACAAATAGGGGAATATAGCTTTAAAAGACGTATGTAGTACGTACTATATTAAAAAATATATGAAGGAGCCTTCCGTGGGTCAGAAAAGGTGACCCAGTTTATGGTCGCAGATGGCTGATTATTCCCCAACAGTATTACATACTCTAAAGTCATTCCCATACTAATACATGTGTTCAAGTTTTCTAGCTATGCAGTTAGTTATAAAGGAGCTAGTTTCTTATTTCTAGTAGATTTGCATTTTTGATTCCAATTATAAATTCGCAACAGTAACTTCTAGTAAATAAACTACTCCGTGTAAAAGAGAACGCGCATTTAGATGGGGTACTTAACTGTTATGCATGTTATGCTACACGGCCTGCCTTTTGACTATTGAAAATGACGATGATCGCTATCTAGCAATATAAATAAGTTGCAATGCAATGCGATGGGATATTTTATTTTTTGTTTTAAGGATGGATGGATTGGATCATTTAATAATACAAGTACAAGTTCACCTTGTGACCATTCGCAGCATGTAATTTTCCCTTCGTTAACCCTTACTTTTATATTAAGAGGCTGGTTAGTCAGATTACTTCTTGTTGCATGTTTTGTTTGTGGTAATGTTAAATCCACACAGAACATCTCATTCTGATTGTAATTGAGATGGCATTTTTTTACAAACATTCAATCCTCAAAGATTAGCAATTATGGTTTTGCTGGTAGGTATTAAAATGGATTCAATTTCTTTAAAAAACATTTGAAGACACAGAGACAGAGTTATTTTACTAAAAAGTACCGGTAACCGAAAAATTATTCTGTGAGAAGGAAGGCAGATCGGAATGGATGGAAATTGAAGTTGGATGCTTCGTTTAGAAAGATTAATTGTTCTTTCGTTTGTAAATATTCAGTAAAGTTAACATACTAAAGTGCAAGAAAGAGCTTGTGTGTACTTTTTTGAACAACTATCTATCTAGTTAGCTAGGGCGTCGGCTATCCCAGAACCACGCCTGGACTTCAAGGATTCATAGCTATAGCTTTTGGCTTAACGTAGCTTTATCTTATCAACAGACAACAGGGGTGGTAAGTACCTAAAGGCTAAATAATTCTATAAGGAATTAAATGTCCTTATATTTGGTCTTTTAATTATGTGTTAGAAATAATAAAACAGATAATTCATTCCCGTTGGTTATTGTAACGTTTTGGGCCTTTGGAACCAGAACTAAGGTGTGTAGTATGAATGCTACTGAGAGATTAAGAAATGGCATAGAATACTCTAGTTTTATAGGTTGATCATTGATCGTACAGTATGAATGCGTCGAATTTGTCATAGCACATTTGTAGCAATACATAACCTGAGACTTGATGCTAAAGACAGAAGAAACGGCTAGAAAAGTAGCATGATTAAATGTGGTTAACTGTTCTTGTGTGGGATGTGGAATAAGGAACTTAAAATTAAAACGAGTTGATATGAATCAGGTGCAAAAAAGAATAACTATTTCCTATTTCAGAACAATCAACCGTATCCTTTAAAATATGCAGTAACTACGCCTTTCGTAAAAATATTTTGCAATTTTAAATGGCTATTGTAAAGATTCGACTCTTCGTGAAAATACAACTAAGTAAATTCACAATACTGATTAGCAGAAGGAAAGGATTAACGTTAAATTTACGTTATAGCGTTTGATTTATTCGTCTTTTATTGCATTTTTGGAATTAAATTTGTCTGATTGCAATTTTAATCGGAACTACTTATAACTATATCGAATACTCATGAGCCATGAATGGCGTTTTATGCGTATTTTAATTGGTGGAAAGTTTCAGCAAACGAGTCACTCAACTATTTACTTTTTTTAATACCCATCTCGCACATATTTTATTGTTATATACTGATGAATCGGCCTTCAAGGCCTTGTGAAGCCTTGGTTGTTCTCTATCTAGTCTCAGTTTGGGGGTAGGAATGCAAGTAAATCATATTTGTTTGCGTTTGTTAGCGCAGTTGAATACAATGGGAGGTTATTGGAACGTCAAGATTGACTCGGCAGGAGACTATTGCTTCATTATCGACTGATTTCCCTGAATTTATTCCTAACTAACTGGAACTTGTATTCCGTATACTTGTCCAGGGAGCAAGTGGCATGGCTAGTTATTAAGAAGACACACGCAGCTAAACGCTTGAATGAACTTATTTGTCATATCCTGGTCTATCTTCATAACATGTTTTGCTAAAGCAATAAACTATCAATGAGATGCATAGATTCCTTCACCAAAATGTGATTTTTGGATTGAGACGTTCATTCCAGCAGCCGAAACGCCAATAAGTTTTTGAGAGGGCAAATTCTCAGTAGAAGCAACTTTTGCTTTGGTAATTCAATTGTAAATCTTCCTACTTTTTCTTGCTATTCTAAAAGTTACATAGGGATGTAGAACATTTGAAGGCAACCAAGACTGTCAGTCAGTCAGTGCGTTGTATAGTTGTGCATAAATGGAAATAGTGAAAATAAATAGAAAATAATCTGAGAAAATGGGCATGTAAAATATAATTCATGCAACAACGTGCAAGTGAGCTTTAATGCTTTTAATAAAGGCGTGAACTCAAGGAAAGAATCTAGTGATCGTAAATCTTGAACATTTCTATTATGCAGGATCGGCTTTTAATGTCAAAGAGTAGAGTGGGACATAACCAACTTAACCCATATAAACTAACTCCAAGGGACGACTTCAGCACTACAAGCTTTATCTATATTACAAACAAGCATAAGATAGTTGATAAGAGCAGTAAGAAATGTAGGATGCCATCCTAATCCAAAAACCAAGTTGTTCAACAGGATAAGTGTGCACTGAATTGATAAATCCGATGTAATTGAATACAATGAGATGCATCCAGTCGGAGAAATCATGGCATGGCATGGCAAGATTAAAGCCGAGCTGGAGCTAGTCTTTTTAACATCTAGCGGAAAAATAACCGGTTCGGTAAAATAACGTAAAAATGAACTCTACTCAGCCAGCCGTGTCAACTGTAATTTTTCATTTCACCTTGTTCGTAGCTGATTCACCTGTGCTAGTATGTAAAATGGAGGCTTTTGTCCCTCCAGGAATGAATAATTCCCTTTCTAAAGAAAAGCAAAACTAATTCACTTTCTTCGTAGGTATTTTATACCACAAAGACGTGAACAAACAATTGTTCCGTAATGCACACAAGGAAGAGTTAGATTACTACTAGAGTAGAGTGACTCGGCTTCTTGTCTGTCATTCGAGGTTTAGAATCGAATAAAGGGTCCATTGTAAGACTCCTGGGTGCAGATGGGAATTCCTGGAAAACACGAGGCTTTCCAGGTAAACGTGTTTAGTAATTGTTTGAGATGAAAGCAAACTTGGTTAGATAAGCGCTTTGATAGTTTAGCTGGGTTGGTTTGTTTTTACAAGATGGTAATCCTGGATATTTAAACAAAGGAAGTCTTTACACTTACTTATAGGTTTTTTATGGTCTATGTACCTAAGAGGACGTCGATTTTTGTTGGTTGGCTAGCGTGATTATTCTCTTTTTGATCTAAGGACCTTTTGGCTGGCAGGCCTAAAGACATTGATTTGAAACGAGCTGACGCTGACACTGAAACCTCGTAGTTGGCCTTGTCTTGAAATCTTACATCACGAGGATTGGCTTTTAGTATCATATCGCATGCCTTGACTTTGAGCTTACGATGCTGCTAAAGGGAATGATATTTACTTCTGAAAGATTTTAAATCTTTGTTTAACTGTTATGTGTTGATACGGCATGACGTGCAGATAATAATATAATTTGTAGAATGTAGTTGTAGTTATCATCTTACTAAAAATGGATCTTATTATGACCGCTTGGCTGCGAATGTTATTGTTACGTACTAATAATACGATAATGATAATGACGATAGTCAAAAGATGGATGGATGGATACTTATTTTTACGTACTGTACTGAGCTAAGGGTGCTTGTTGCATAACATCATCTGAATGAGAAGCTGAGGGCTAGGGTCTAGTTTTTTGGTCGATTAATAATGTAATGTGGTTTAAAGTTCGATAAGATTATAGATAAGATGGGTTTAAGTAGTCGATGTCTGTAGCACCACTGGTAAGGGATTGATTGAGTATGCTACTATGGCATGGGTTTGTACTCATGTAATTGATCAGAATCCTGAGGAATAATTTGAGGAAAGTTGTAATAATATCACAAAATTCCATTTCCATATCAAGAATTCAATTTTATCCAATCTTATATACTTGAAACTTGTTTACAATTAGTTTAATTTCTGTTTATTAGTGTAGCTTGATGTAATGTTTTCATGAAGGTAGTTGTAAATGTAACCGAAGAGATTTTCAATACATTGTAATTTCATTAATTTTTAGTACAAAAACCTTCTAAAGCTAAATAAAAGGGGTAGGAAAATACTCTTAAAATTTGAATTGTATTAAATATTGTTGTATATCTCCATAAACATTCGCGAACAAGCTATACAATTAGCCAAGTCCAAAAGGTCAATGGCAACATTCATTGCTTAACACATAAGACACTTTGTCTAAAGAAGTAAAAAGAGAAGTGAATTCATCCTTTGTCTACTGTATTTCAGGTCTACACCCGACAAGCAAAATATTCGAGCATAAAATTGTCCTTATTTCCATTCATTTCCAATTTAACTCTTACCTAATTAAAGACCAGCATGAATAATATCCATCAGCGGCCGAATTATTATGATTTTCTTGACCAGCCCAATGCATATAATTATCATTAAAATATTTTGCAGATACTGCAGTCCTTCTTGTAATTACGGAAAAATCAGGACGACGATACGACCAGTAAAGCTGCATAATCTGGGCTTGATATTTTCAGTTTAGACATTCGTGGCATTTGCGTATTAATTTATTGCAGCAATAGTTGATTTCTGTTTATAGTAAGTAGTATAGATCAATTTCAATCAGTGAATTCTTGGATGTGTTCATTAAAACGTTAAAATTCTACGAATAATCCCTTCACTTCACTTTTCTAAGCTTTCAAAGTACTATCGTTATTATTGTTAACCCGTATATAGTTAACCTAGTAAAATAGTGGTCAATAATGAAGATACAAAAAGTATTTATCAACCATAACAAGTTGAAGTCTCACTTAAGCATGTTGAGAAAGAATTACGAGTAGACTTAAGTCTTCGCTAAGTTACAGCTTTGTCTTAATTTCTTCTCGACAAAAAATGATTAATTTCTTGCCCAAAGGCAACTTAAAACTCTCCATAGGCTCTTGCCTAAGCTTACTTTACTTTTATAAATGTAAAAACTTGCTGCGTGTCATATTATGCATAAGATGCACTCATCAGTCATCAACCCTTTTAAAAGCTTGACGACTTTATCCGTTGACCACCATATTTATAGGGTTGCATATGATTTCAATTATTAAAAGCAAGGAGAGTTAAAGTACATGTACGCATTATAGCCTTAGATTAGCATAGACGATGGTCAAGTAAATTAAATGAGTGGAGAGGAAAATGATTTTTAATTTTTACCTTGGCCTCTGTTTAATTGAAGAGGATAGCCAAATCTAGCGACAGAAGCTTGTGTACTACTTTTAGTTACCCTTCCTTCTTGAGTAGGATTTAATTGCGATTTGTAATTAGTTTCCAAAGGGGAGAGAAAACAAATCGTTACAAATGAATCGAGTCAGATTGACTCAAGTGGGTGGAGGGTTGCGAAAGACTTAAGAAACTGAAAGCAATGTTGCTAGTTAGCTTTGGGATGGAAAGGATAGAGTTTATTGGCGATTGTTACGTCGGAGGCTGACTGCAAGTGCGATGCATTTTTTTAATGCAAATTTATGTTTTAAATGTTAATTTAGACGAGTGATTTCCTAGCTAGAGAGCTTACGATTTATTCAACTAATGCAGTACAAAGTAATAAGGTAAGTGGAAATAAAAGCAATAAGAATATTTTTAGCAATGCACTGATGTGTTTCAAAAATTGGTAAAATATTTATGAGTCTTCTGTAGTTACAGTGAGATGACTGAAAGTTGACAAAATAAGTGTTAATGTTTCATGTTTCATGTTAACACGAATAGCTGACCACTTAGACGAGATTTTCAATTGTCATCCTTCTAAATTGGTCATTTTGGTCATCTATTTCAAAATACAAGCCGGTGACAAATTTGTTCGTGAAACCGTTCAAGTATCTTTTATCAATATCAAAGCCCATTCCTACAGGGACTTTACTTGATGTGCATAGTTTAAGAGCTTTTTCCTTTATAGCTGAGATGAATGAGATTATTAAGAATAGATCCTTTATTGGATAATGGGTCAGTTTTATTGCATTTTCTGATTATTAACAAAACTATTAAATTAGTGTATTTTTTGTATTTTATGTATTTTTTCATACCAACCACTATTATTAAAAAAGAGTGAAGGAACCGTAATTAAATCCATGCTTGTAGGAAAAATTAATCGATACACAACAGCATCACAAATAGCTAAGTATGGGTATCGTGTATGTATTTGTCATGCTATTATTATGACTTGTATTAAAAATAATAATTTTTGACAAAGCATGCACTTTTATTAGATTAATTGAGCCAGCCTTATGAGATAAAATATTATTTTCTCATTGACTTAGTTGTCTGGTCACAAAAGTACAGGTAAAGACCATAAACGTAAGAATGAACGAAGTACAACCTCATTTCTAGTTTTGGGGTTTGCTTACAATTTATTACTAACCGCAGCTCTTTTGGTATCGCTTAATCAACTCTCTATTGAGGTAGATTGTTTCGATCAGGTTTGGTTGACATTCCTATCAATTATTGTCCAATGCAGTGAAATTGCATATCTATATTGGAGTGCAGTTTGCAGTTTTTCTGCCGTCTGCCTCCGAATATTGAAAGATTGCATCAGGATTTCCAAAATAATGCATAACTATACTGTCCAACTTGGAGAACCATTTGGGCTCTGAATTGTAAAAAATAAAAATAATGACTACATATCCACTCTGTGGGTTAAAATACTTCACCAGCAGTCCTCAAAATTATTCACAATACTACCCCTTAATGTAATTATCGATGATCTAGTTAGTTCTAAAATCAAGGTCAAAAGATCAAACAATCACATCACACAAGAAAAGTGAGTGGGTTGACCACAAAAGATAAAATAAAAATGACGTGTGGATTATAATTCTTGATCTAAATCATCTTCCTGATTCTATTCTCTTTGATGTGTAATAAAAAAGTAAATAAAAAAGTTTCATTCTTTCTTATGTTTCACGTACAAGAGTCAACATTACGGAAGCCTGTTCACTCTCTTTGCATGCTTTAATTGATTTATTTCCCCTAACAAAAAGTAATCACATATTCTAAAATAGTAGTCACTCCCAGCGTGAAATAAAATCCAATATTTGCATTTTGGCAAGGATTCCAGCCACAGTCCATCTCTTTGTTCAATGTCAAGCAGTTCAATCAAACACCCAATTTCCTCAAATATTGCTCCAAATTTTGTTGCAAACTAAATCAATTAAAAAACTTGTTTAGTTATGGAATGAAGATGAGGATGAGTTGTAGTTACGTTGTTATGTGTTATAGTGGTTTATTGGAGAACGCTCCTTGAGTTACATTTTCCTTTTGTCATTAATTACAATGACATACATACATAATTCCCGATTGGACCGTTAGTGATCTTAAGTTGTAAGCACAAGCAATTTATTCCCTATTCGTCTTGATTTGAAGGTAATTTTTCTGACTGACCAATAATTCCTGTTACTTTTATATACGAAATGCTTAATCAGTTGTCAGTTCAACAAGTAAGCATTCCTTTTTTTTATTCCGCTGTGTAATGATGATTCGTTAATTCCCTTCTAACCGACTGTTTTTCTATATTCCATTCTATCATTCAGACCCAATGAACTTTGGACACGGAGGAAATTTATTGATTGAAAAAAGCAAAACTTGTTATCAAAACGTTATCCTTCAAGAATGAATTTTTACTTGTCGTTGGACGACGGGTTACATAATGCATTTACAATGAATGAGTAGCATTTATCAAGCATGATGCACGGGAAGATGATACAGATTATATACCTTTGAGAATGAATAATATCCCAACTTTGCATTTCATTTCACTTTAATATAACAAGTAGACTGAATTACATTTAAGTCCCACCATTAATTACGAGCCAGAATAGGTACTAAGTCCTTTATACTATCCTGCTACAAGTAAATTCCTCAAGGGTTCTTCTTCTCAATTAATTTACTCGTTTACCTTGATTTACTAGCTCATCTCTTGAAGATGAAACAAGAGAACCAATAACATATCTACTTTAAGGACTCTGAATTCCCTTTCTCGATTAAATATGTATAATAATAATATTTGCAAACTTGAATTCGAATTGCTATGTAGAATCATTAAATTACAACCTTAAACTAAATCATATACTGTCCTGTCTCCTAAATGAAAAAAATATCACTCCTGCACTCCACTTACTTACACTTTTATTTCATCAATCTTCAAACTGTTACACAGTTTATAATAAGTACCTAGGTAGGGAATATATATGGGCCATTTATTTCTAACACAGTCATACCAACTAACTACCGCAGGTTCTTCTTATGTCTCAGGTACCTTTTGTCTCATGTTCTGATATGCAAAACAGTTCTCATCTCATCATTTTCATTAATGTGATCATCTTCAATGAAGCAGACAAGAGGAGAGGATAGGTTGGCTAAAGGTTAGTTGGGCAAATCTAGGTTGATGGTTGGAGAAATGGAAGATGATGTAAACTTGGGCTTGTTCAAATGCAAGTTGGATGAAGATGAAGCAGCAACAGCAGTTTCAAAGTCAAAACTAAAACGCATAAATAGCTTGTCAAACGTTCTTTTATCATTAACTCTCTGCTCTTGTCTTTTCACTACCATTACTGAGTGACTACTACACAAGACATTTGCATTGTCCCTTCTCTTTATTCACGAGACTTTACCTTGCCTTAGGAATGTGAATTGTCCTCCAAACCATAATAATATCATCCCTTAGTGTGCTGGTGTCATTACTCACTCAGTAAAGTAATTTAAGATGTGGAGATAAATCTAATTTTTATTATGATAAAGACCTAGATAGCTTTGGATAGTAAATTGGCTCAACTAGCTCTTTTGGTTGCTTGATACTGAGTAAAGTTAAACTAGTGTGTTTGTCAAGTTCGGTTAATGTCATAAAAGAATGGTAGTGGGAGTTGATTAGGTGTGCTGCAGTAAAGATCGCACTTAATATGCGCTTTTGAGATTGAGGACAATTATGTTTTACACATGTGTAAACTACTCTTAAGTGAGCTAAGTGATTCCAAATGCGGCATTTTAATCAAAGTGATAGAGATTGAGAGTAAAATTCGTTTTAATTCTATACTGCTTTTAACATTTTGCAATTAGGATAGGTAGTGGACTTTATCTCTGTTGTGAACATTACGACTGCATCGTCATAATTTCAAGGCGCATTTAACGAAGTATGAAACAGTTTTGGTGACTAAAAAGGGTAATAATAAAGAACTAGGGTGTTTGTACTTCAGTCTAAAGTTGCGAAAACAGTACAGTGTGCATTTTTAGTAGTCAATTTATGATTTAAGATTTAGAATAAGCAAATCTATTACCAAAATTGTAGTCAGAACGGGGTTTGTAAAATTATGGAAAGATTTAGATAAACGCCAAAGAAACGCTATATTTATGGCGATCGCGACTAATTTGGAAAACAGTTAAAGGGAACTGGTTACTGATAATCCATTTATTCTGCATGCATATCATCTGCAAGGTTACTCTCTCAATTTGCTGCTGAGGTTGGGAATGCATTTATTCGCAAAAACCTAAATGGATAAATGTGAAATTACTGACGTCCCAGAATTAAAAAATACAGCCTAGGGTAACATTACATTAGGGAGTTCTTTACTTCCTTGCTTACCGTACAAACACTAGACAGTGTAGCACTTATGATAAAAAATATCTGACAGGAGACAACTAAATTCTTAAATGAAATGAAAATAGATCAATGACTCCATAGACAATACTTTGTCTGTGCAATGACTCGATTGATTTTGCCCAGCCTTGCTGTTAATTTAAGTCGGAAAGCACAGAGTGCCCTTTAATTGTTAATTAGTTCCAACAAAACCACCAATCTACTCTTTCAAAGATATACCGACCAATTATGTACAATTAGTTCCACATCCACAACAGCAACAAGTTAGCTAAATAACATGTAGAAAAAAGGATCCAAGACACGACACAGTTTCCAGGTGATTCCCCTAAAATAATGGATCAAGCCCTGTATACCTTAATCCACTATCTAACCTATTATACGAACACTTAAAGCATTATGGTTAAAATGATCCACTCGACCTTGTCATGTTCAACTGCGGTTTCAGATATTTCTAATCCGTTTAATTTGCTGTTGCTAAATAGGTGCAAAGGTTGCATTACATCTTATGCTACTCTGTGAATTCTCATCCAATACCGCAAATAGCAGACAGTGGTAGTGATAGTTGGCTGAATCAGCGAAAAATCAAGCCACGGTTGTGGTAGTGATACATGATACTGTAATGTGAAGGTTGCGGTCCCAATCACTGGTTAACGGAATCTTGACTGACTTTTTACCTTTCTTTTTTATTGCCAAGTGCTCGCAGAAGTAGTGGAGTAGTAGGTGCAGATTTTTTCAAATAGACTTGATCACCAGGTCAGGGGGAACAAATAGCATAGTCTGAAAAACTACTTTAGTTAGTAGTTGGGTGATGCTTTCAAATTAAATGGCTTTTAAAAACTCGTTTAAGTTCTCTGTCAATTTGGACTAAACTAAGCGCAGTTTACTTGGCCATTACCACATCCCAAATAAAAGGAAGGTTGCTTGCTTGCTCTAGGTAATTTAGCTTTTTAACGGTCAATCAGTAAAAGGAAATGCAAGAAAAACAAAACCAGATCTGCTTGGCAAAAACCCGTCAGTAAACTTTATGCCATTTTGCAATAGGAGGGAGGACGTTGGGTAGGTTTTTATTTCTCACTATTTAGGTAGAACCTCGTGTGTAGTTTGAGTTGCTTTTGTATTTTATGAGCTGCAGCAGGGCCGAAGTAAATTGAGCTGATTGCATTTATTTGACCATTATTTTAGTTACATAGGATTTACGAGAAGTTGGAGTTGGGTCTTTCATAAAAGTTGTAAAATGTATAACGAAAGGGAAATTAGAAGCTGCAAAAGGAGTCGAAATAAAATGCAAACTTTAAAGGAGCTCCATAAATTCATCAAGATTGACAAGTGCCTTTAGTATAGGTAATCTTATTATTTTCATGTTCTAATTTCTTTGCGATCCCCTCGTTAGTTCGTCATTTGCTTTCTGCACTTTTTGAGAAATTATGCTGCATAAATTGTTTTAGAAATGCACCAAAATATTATGCCTGTTCAGGTAAATGAACGTTGTTTACTGGGTTTTATTCACTAAACTATTCTGCTTTATTGTGCAATAAAAGGTGATATAATTTTTTTAAAGTCCGACGACAGAAGTTTTCATGTTAAGACGGCGGTGCTATCCTTCTCTTGCAAAACGAGCATTTTTGAACGACACCAAGATAATGGGATCACAAATCAAGAGCTTTTGTTTCTTTTTCACAATGATTTTGTTTTTATTTTCGCTAAACAAGGGTTAAATAAGGGACTCATCTTATTGTTCAAGTTCTTCATTTCACTGAGAGCCTACATATAATCCTCCGTTATATTGCGTCCTTATTCATGATAAGAGACAGACAAGCAATTCTACTTACAATTTACTTGAACATTTTAAAGAAGAGTTTACTAAACTTAAAAAAATGTCACAAAGCCCAGCTAAAATAAAAGGTTCGTTAAGCCAATAAATAATAAGTAAATGAATGTATTCAATTCAGTCGCTCTTGTCCAAAATATAATTCACCAGTCCCCTACTCCCATATTCATCTGACTGAGGGCTAACTAACAAAGCTTTGAAATGCATAAAAATTCTCCTAGCATTTAGGATTCTCGTAGAACTTGGAACAATTACAGGTGGTGGCAAACGTTGTTTTACAGACAAGGATTATCTTAGGCTGATAATTTCTATTTAATTTAAAATTGCATTAACGTAGGGAACTAATTATGTCATTCAGAGGAGCGTAAGACTCGTTATACCAGTGGCCTACCTAATGTACTGTAACAGTACAAGTTGTGGTGGTGTTGGTATCCGTCTGCAGCGTATTTCCGCATTCAATTCAATCAAGTTCCCATTTGATTATGAAAAGGTTTTACAGCAGCAGTTGCAAATGAAAGTATAGAGTATAAAAAAATTACTCATGTATAGACTAATGATGATAATGATAATGATGGATACAAAGCAATAAGCCATACAAAGAAGTAGCGACCGAACTTGATATGGATGATATAATAAAAAGATTCTATTGTGCTACTACAACAAATAGGAAAATAATTGATCACTTTCGCTCTCAATCTCATCGGCAGCTTCGCTTACTTACCCAATTCAATTCAAAACTTTATAAGTTACGTATCATATCGGACATCCAATCCAACACACTTTTAATACTAACTTGCTCAAACGAACTTAAGTGGAGGGACTTGAGGTTTTTATGACTTTAGAATAGCCTCGTGCAGCTTTAATAGCAATTAATCTTCTGTTAACAAAAAAGTTCATGATTTCTTTAAAAATTAATAGAAAAAGAATATTGCTATACTGTTACTTAACAAACAGCTATTCTTCGTGCTATGGAAAGTGAATGAGTCTTGGTTTATTGATCTGACAGCAAATAAACTATGTGTATGTTATAAAGATACGAAAAATGATTGGCTTTTAATTTATATTTTATTTCTCAATTGGCTTATCAGTGAGTTTTCATCAATGAACTGGTGCAATTTATTGGTAATATTTTCTCTCATCCATATCCCTTGGGTTAATGTGTCTGAAGAAAAGATTTCCTGTGTTATTACAATGTTTAACTAAAATGTGGAGTAGTATTATTAATGCAATGAATCCTTCCGATTCAATCCGCGTTACTCATAAAAAGTAAAAAATTTCAGGTAATATTAAGATATCCAGTTCTTATCTTGTGTGATTTATTTGCGATTCGTAAGCTATGACTTGATAGTTTTGTAGAAAACTAGCCTATAGATAGATAGCAGTTGACTGCATTGAAGAAATCAGTGTAATAGATTCGCAAAGTTTTAGTAAATTTAATTTATCATGCACAAAAAACTGATGGCAAATTACGGTTTACGGTAATAAATCATGATGAATTGGGTTCGTCCATCAGTATGTTAACAAGCCCACGCAAGCGAGCGAATTAGTCAAGCTGGTTTGCATCGTTCAGCAATTTGAACAAAGTTTTAAATCCGTTAATCTAAATTATACAGCGTTATAGTGTACTAAGGAGGGGTATTAAATTACAAACTTCATTGCCCATTACACACAGTACAGAGTACAGTAACATTTATTGAAATACCTAATGCAATAAATCTTTGCTTTGATTCAAACTTAGCTTTGAAAAAAAGTAACAGAGCTTGAAGTAAGCAAGTAAAAAAGAAAATACTTCTACATGATAAAAATTTCTGATATTCATTAATCCATCTACCTTCACTTACTTAGGTAGCTATCTGAAAAATCGAAATATCGAAAAGGGAAACTGGATGAGGAATTACAAGACTGATCTTAAATCACTTTAGGGTTGTTCCGTAACCTAAAGATCATACATCAAATATTTATTAAGTGCTGCTGGCTTAAATGCTTGTAGTCTTTCCCTTAGAAATTTCTATTTCAAACAGATACCATTACTTGCCACTCTTCACTTATAAGTTGTACCACCATGCATATACTGCACTTGTTTAACAGGTATTGTATGAGCATGACTACAGCCTAATAATTTGCTGCCGTAGTTTGGGAGCGGAAATCTACAGAGATGAAATATGAAATTCAAGTTTGGAGTTGTTAGATTAGATTTTCCATCCGGTTTTTTTACAACCGTTCATATTTGATTTGCATATGAAGGTCATTATTAGAATAATATTTAGGATTGTGACGATGGTAGAGAGGCCCATGATTGAATGATACGAGAAAATAAAAGCAAGCGTAAAGCAAGTATAGTTAATAATGAATGACCAAAGAACTTCTGTTTTAGTGAAGTTTTTCTCTCGAAATTCTGCTCACTTAAGTGAAGGAATACCTTTAGTTTTATTGTAATGAATGCTTCCGTTTATAAGCATGGTTATTCTGTTATGAAATACATTAGTATGGTTTTATCAAAGAATTATGAGCATTGATTTGCCAAAATATTATCACCATAAAAATCATCGAAATTTATGAAGCTAATCAAATAGATAACTTCGTCGTCTTGTAAACTTTTTGGGTCTGATTTTCATTCATTTACGTTTCTATTATTTCAACTATCAAATTATGAGCTGGCTAATAGAAGCCGTCTAAAGGATTTCAATTTGACGGGAAAAAACTAAAAGCGTAAACGAAACTTTTTTCCATAAATTTACTTCCACTTTCATCATTTGAAAGGGACAGGGTGACCGCAGTAGCAGCATAGCAGGATGCATGAGCGGTGAAATAAAAACTTGTCATCTGCATGAGCGGTTCTGCATAAACGCATGGATTTGCAAACTATTACATTGCAATTAGAATGCTACAGCGGCAGAACGGATCTTAAGCTGTCCGACCGATGTGTGAAATTGAGTTAAAAAATCGTTCTAAGAATGCTTCTTTGATGTAAATTTGCCAAATAAATGTACTAGGCTGAAGGCCCTACTCAGCGAGGTAATTGGATTGGATGGATAGATTAAGATTAATAGAATTAGATATAGGATTAATAGAATTGTTTGTATATGCTTCAAATACTAAACCAACATGATACTTCCACTCATGACAGTATCTTTCTACAAGGGGAACTCGGAAGAGTGCTTGGCCTGGGCTAATAGCAAAACAGCTTGAATGCATACACAACTTTTAACGTTAATCTGATATAATGCAGCGTAATTAAATACCAGGTTATACAACACTTAATGGAATTTTTTACTCTGTAAAAGCCGCCCTATTAGGCAAAGTAGGTAAAGAAAGGAACAAAGTAATGCACAACATTAAAATAGCGAGAAGGCTAATCTTGTAGGAACAGTGGGCCAAGTTGTATTTTTGATCGCAAAATCAGACGCTGATTTGATTAAGTTCTGACTACTTTTGTGAGAACGTGTGGATTGGTTGGTTGGTTAGTAGTTCATGCAAAGATTTTTTGCATGAAATAGGTTTGGTTTTGGGTGAATTAAGTTGAGTTATTGCAGTCAACTCGGCTTTCTATTTTCTTCTTGCTTAGTAGAAGTATTACATTATTATTTCTAAATTGATGGCTAGCGCTTGCTCGTTCGTTCCTCCCGATAGTAAATGTTGTATGGCTGCGGTCGGTGAGATTTTGAAATAAATTACAATCTGATATTAGAATTAGACGGTTGGTTTGGTTGGTGGCCCAAAGCAAAGTTGCTATATTGATTATTTCCAAATATTGATGGAATTAATCAGTGTAAAAAATAAACAAGGAAAATTGGCTTTTGTTAGTAAATTGTATTTTCATCAATCGCTATTGAATATTCACGATATTTTACTCATGTATTCTGTCCCTTTGTTTCACTAAGAATTGAGAATACAAATTTCATATAAAAATAGACTCCACAAATTATGGCTTTAGTTTATCTTGTTGTTGGACGGTTAATCTTCAAGAACGATTCTCTTGTGCCGATTTGTTTTTCTTACCTCTTTTCTGCAGAAAAATCAATTTTCGGAAGACGTAATGCATGAAATGGTAAACCAATCGATTTGTTTGTATTATTTTGAAATCAGTCGATCAAATCTTTATGTAAGGAAATCATACAAAGCGTGTCTACATGAAGCAGTGCTACGTCTCTTGTATCTGGGTTAAAAAAGGGGTTAAATTTAAGTGTTGTCTTAAGCTGTAGTATTGAATTTTAAATTTTATATGCGTCTATCATTAAAGCTATTTTAGAATATTCATTTAAATTCTCAGAATAAAACAATAATTAGTCCGTAAATTAAAATAGTTCTATCCATTTAAATCGAAAGTTTGTTGTTTTTAATTTCACACAAGCGTCAAATACTAATCGTGAGGTACAATTTAGCAATGAACGTGAATGATTGGTATAAAGTGAAAATTTACATTGTTGCTTACCAAAAGTCAAATCAAAACATGGATATTCAAGATAGAGATCGATAGATGATAGATCAAATCAAATCTAGTCAAAAGGAATTGAGAAAAAACCCGAAGAAATCGAGAGTAACTTCAACCTGTGTGCTTGCTAGCTGTCTGTATCTGATCAATTTGAGGCAAATAAATTCCAAGTTAATCGTAAAAACATGATAGTGCATTGTTAATGGCAAAATAAAAACAAAACTAGATATGACAGCACTCTACTGTAGTAACATATTTGCAGTACAAGTCACAAGGGTGATCGTGACGTGCCACTGACTGCCACACTGATGCAAATGTTTTAAAACCCAATGCAACAATCAACGTTTCTTTTCAATGCAAATTAATATATTTTTTTTCCTCTGCGTACGTTTGCCGTTATGATCCATTGCGAATTCAAAGGTGAAGATGATCTTGAGCTTTGTTGTGCTCTGATTTCTTTAGACATGACAATAGCTGCATATTAGACATGCAGCAGGAGCAAGAATATATTTATATTCTATACTGGTACTAAGATTACAAATCGTCTTCTGCAACTGACTGACATGCTTTGTACTGTTTGAAAATTTGAAGTAAACAAAAAACGCACTGTCCTACATATATACAGTATAAAGTAGGTTTTTGTCAATCCCATTGCGTGAAAGCTTGTCAAATTCGTAGAGAATTTGAATTTGTTTTCTGTTACATTCTTTCAATCCATCGCCGACGTAATATACCAGTCTAATATATTTTTAGAGAAATTAGAGTTTCATTGAGTAGTAGAATTTCTTAAATAATTTTTTCATGACAAGAAGTTCTCTTTTGGACCAACTTTGCACTTGTTTTTGAACTTGTACATAGGATCTTAGCATAGCCAAAGCAGCATGGGATCTTAGTAGCTGTCATAAAGGACTTTCATTTGCTCCCCGCAGCAGTAGTAAACTAATGGAGCGTTGAATTATTAGAAAACAAATCATTGAAAGCTGAAAGCAGTCCGGGTCGTGATTTTGATCCCGTGATTTGATAAATAAAGAAATTTTAAACCTTTTACTTTGCACTACTTCATCGAAGCGGACATTCAAAAGAAATTTATTCAACTGTAATAACATCTACCTATCCATAAGAAGTCAATCGTTTTTATGCAGGTTAAGATATTCCGCATAATTACTACACTTCGACATATCTAAAGATTCGGTGTCAATTTCAAAGTTTCTTGCTTTCATGTCATGCACATCAGAACAAGAAACTTTCGTTAATACTTAATTAAAGGAAGAAAGTAGGTCTTCCATCTTCTTCAGCTGCTAGCTGCTACAATTTAAATTAGCTCATTAACTATTAAGTACTCGAATAGAAAACCCTGCAAATGATTTAATTAACTGAGTTCCACGCTAATTTTATTTTTGTCTCATCACTTCATATCAGTATTTTATGATCATGCTTTAACTCACTTCAATGAAACTCTATCAATCTGTCGATTACCTTTGAGGCATATCTTTTCTCACTTGTCACCTTGATTGGTTTTATCGTCAAGTCATTGCGGATACATAGAAATATTGAGAATGACAATTAATTACTCCTCTGATTAAAACTAAAACTAGAGGGACGCATTTGCATACATATCTTTATCCTGAGTTTTTAAACTTCCTCACTAAAATATAAATATAATAGAAGATAAACAAAATATATTTAGTTAAGACTTTAGAAAACTGGTAGATTATTTAAAAAATCATAGATAAAAGTGAAGGTAAGATCCTGGCTAGCATCATCCACCTGTCTTTACAAAACCAACAACTATACATTAACATCAAACAGCCCGTGTAGGGAAGTCATAGCTTGTACGATTATAATGTATTCTCTCACCGCTAAATGTTAACTATACAACGGCAGTAATAATACTGGCTTAACTGAAAGGGCGTGATAGGACAGTTTAAATAAACTGCATACATCATCAAAATCCTTGGTGAGCAAGCAGTAAGTAGTAGCAACAATAGCAATACAACAACCTAGTAGTAGAACATTGTCGAGAGCTATTAGTTACTAATCCAAGCCTGGAGGATAGAGCCCAATGAGCTTAGAATTCTTTCTCATGGAAGGACCTGAATGGAATCCGATTGAATTCTAAGCTTTCCTGACTAATAAGGTCCAGTTACTAACACGAGTTGTGTTGTATTCTTTTATGCTGGAAAAGCATAGAAACGTCTGAAAGTATAGGCTAGTTTTGCTTAGTAGTTAGTCATCTCTCTGATACTAACGCCAATACTACAGCTCTTGCTAAATGAAAGACCTCTGCATTTCTTCAGCCTTCCTGTCTCTTACTTTTCTTCCGATGAGATGCAACAATGCAATTAAATTTATTTATTTATCCATGAACACTATTTAGAAGAGAGAGGGACAGGGGAAGCGAAAAAAAGCAGAGAGCTGCTAGCAATTAATTTTTTCTACGGATGCTTTTGCCACATTCTTTAGCAGTAGACTTCTATCTTTCTTTCAGGGGTGGGAGCTAATTAGCCTAAAAACAAACAGATTACTTCTTACTGTAGCAAGCAATACTGTCTGTAAACCTGCATAGGTAGCTGGAAATAATTTATGTAAAAAAAATCATAAGCAGGTCATAAATTTATCACAAGAATTTCCACACTACTTGGTTTTTTTCCTTCTGTATATCAAACGTGGATTTGTTTTAGATGACTCCATTGCTAATGTTTAGGTGAAGTAGCGGTATAGATGCATGGAAATTTCATCATTCCCATTCCGGTATATTCTGATCTTGAGAAATTTTATTCCAATGCACAAGCTTCTTCATACAGATAGAATAATCTTCAGCCAGATGACACAAATTGATACAATTGTTCAGTCTAGTATAGTGCATAGGTTGGGTTCAATCACAGTAAAATAATTGCCCATGTCTTTGTCTTCCGCCTGTCTTAATTCCTTTCCTTTTTCATTCTTTTGGAGGCTTTAATCAAGAGAGCCGACTACCAAAAGTGCAGACTTTTAGACGAGATTCGTTACAGTTACAAGTATTGCGACGGGCAAACTGTTATGATTTGTTAAGACAGGCGCCCACAACCACGGCTTAACGTTAACTTTAACGACATGTACAGTACAGAACTACAGAGCCAACTGACTGTAGTTATAGGTAGGTAGGTAGGTTGGTAGGGTAAGAAATGATTTACCATTTACCAGTGCAAGTCTTTAATCCTCTTTGGTGATGGTATAATATGCATTCACAATAATAATAACAGACGTGTATATTTTAGCTTCATAAACATAGCATTAATAACTAAAGATTATGCATAAGAGTTCTTTAGAATTTATAAATTTCATTTCATCCACGCACATTCAACCTGCATTTCAGTGACCTCATTGTCTTTATAAACCACCCAACCGTCCAACTAGAAGAAATCAAAATAGATTAGATCTTAATTCTACAAACTTAAGTCTTGCATAACAATTCATTATGTCATTGATTCTGTTGCTCTCGCTTTTATTAAAGTCAACATAGGCGGATAAAATTGGATTAATAAGATGCAGAATATCTTCTGTTACCGTTTTTAACCAATATCTTACAGGAAAGCATTCCTGTATTACCAGAGAGTACTTGCTGCATCTTGAAAGCTAACGTACATTACATTTGATACATTTAATAGGAGGAAAAGCTCACACCGGATCTGTATTTGTGAGTTACTTCCCTATAGACATTGAAAGTTCTATGCTGTTCTCCGGCTGGACTACAACCTATTATTAAAAGAGTTCGTATTCCTTTAATTTTTAAGTTATGTTGTGTCTGTCTTAGGCTAAGTAATTCAAGATTGCCGACTGGATGTATAAGTAATATGGATAGGTACTTATATAATTGTGTACACCGTATTTTCCGATTTAATTCCCTTGGGGAATTATTTTTTCAAACTCCGATATGCCATGGGGAATTAAACCGGGGTGGGGAACTTTTGAACCCAGGCTTTTTGATAATTTTATTTATTTATTTATTTTTATTATTTTAATAGCTCAGCTCTGCCTAGTAAGATACCATTGTAAAGAATGGAGAAATCAATTCTTGGATTAATTTCAATCAAAGGGAGTTTGTATGCAGAGCTAATGATGATTGCATTGTAAATTGAACGGCTTAAGAATAAACTAGACCAGAAGACCCACCACTAAGGCTTGTGTTATAAATCCCTCAGTTGACTTTAGAGAGTAAATGTTGAATAGACACAATTGTCATAGCTAAAGGGAGTAGAAATAAACCCTACGTCGTGCTAGTTTTAACAGATTGCTCTAGATTTTTTTTACTGACCTGCTTATGTAAATCTTCAGTTTAACCAAGAAGATGGATCGGTAGACAGGATACGTTTGATACTTCAGTTTGAAGTATCGTTTTAAAAGGGAGAGGGTGCCTGTCGTTTCATTTTATTTTATGACGACGTTCATCAACTTAGATACGAATTTGTATGCATAATTTGGATGTTAAGTAATCAGCAGAAGCCGGTATGCTATTGCTAAATTTAGTTCAAGCTATAAAAATGAACATAAATTTTAAGATACTGCGATGATGCTTTCAGTTCCCATTAGATCATATCACTCTCAAAGTCCATCATTATCGTGATTCTGTCAACCAAACGTGATGAGTTTGATTATCCCAATTGTCAAGGAACTGGGCTTTGTGTCATTTGTTATGATAATCTTGCTTGACCAGAGTTATTATTTTGCACACATTGCATATTTCCTCGCTGATCATTCTTATACTGTAAGATCCAGGCGTTTTAGATATAGTGTAGAAGGCAGAAGTAGCAAGGAAAAAGTGAGCTTGTCATATCCACAAAGGTACAAGTATCAAGATAAACATTACGTGGAAAGATATGATTGAAACGCTACTCATGAAAGTTATTTGCAAAGTTGTATTATTATAATATCATGTAACATTTTGAATGAAAGCAGGTAAGCATTATAATTAAGATCCACTCGTTTCTTGAGATTCAGAACTATCTTGATCTACTTTTCATTCATTAAGGTTGCAGCCTTTGTTTCGGAAGCTTTGAGAGGAAGGCTCATACTTTATTCAAGATATAAATTTTCGAGGGATGCGTTGGTTAATTTTTTGTTGTGCAACTTTTGCAGTAAGATAATTTCATTGAAGGCATTCACCGAAAGAAATGGGATGATATATTTTAATGTCGATTGCATTGAGATAGTTCCTAGTTGAAAAATAATTATATAGTAATCTTTATAGCTGGTTAAATTCTTGAAACTTGAAACAACCAGAGATGGTTGGATTGAGTAATTAAGCCTTAAAAACACAGCAAACACTTACCTTTTTATGCTAGTACGGTAAAACACATTATTTGTTTAGTTCAGTTTATTTATAAGTATATAGATAACTTTATCGTGCTTTCAAGTATCAGAAAATATCATGGCTTTTGAACTAGAAGATTGAATCTTTGGAAAACATCATGACAAATTACATATGTATGACCATTTAAGACATTTTAACCCACAATTTTCTCACCTTAATTGACTTGAAATGAGGCAGTTTAGTTGTCAGAAATTAGTCTATCTCGTCATCCTAATCCTTTTCGCGTGCACACAGAAACATTTAGGTAAGGTTAGTTTATTTTGGCACAATCATATATTTTATAACATAAATCATTAAGGATTATGTGGTGTGTAGGCATAACGTAGAGATATGGCTAGATTACTATAACCGTTGCATTCGAATTCATGTCTTAATACAGACATAAAAGCTAACAAACGTTATGAAACCCTAAAAAGCCCGTAGGATAATGATACCTGTGATCGCTAATGGATCATTAAGATGAAGCTGTAAAGGTACATACACACTTCTTGTACATACACATTCAGTCTTCTTTCTCTAAAAAGGCAATTAGCTTTGTAAAAGCAGGTCATCAGTGTCATCAATACCAATTTGTGATTGAGGGAAGCAAACACTCAACTGAACCACGGAACACGGTCATACGAAATAAACATATACTTGGGAACATACCTATGCCTCGTGAGCGTCATTTGACTATAAACTTTAACCTGACAAATTAAACTTACACTAAGATTATAGAGGTCTTATAAATATGGATCTTATTATAAAGTATTTGCAAGTCATCTCTCACAAATAATTTCTAATGATCCACATACACAGAGAAACTAGACATGGTCAAGTATCAAATTAAAAATTGCGGAACGAATTGCCCAACTTACTTGTATTTAAGGAGAGCTATCTACAGATAGAACAGCATAAACACAGCAAATAATTTGTATGTATTTTTTGACACGGCTAGATATGTATATGACGTTGTTTGATAAAAATACAATAGTAACAAAGGAGGTTGGATATTTTAATCACATCAAGAGCAGGAGTTATTTATTGTCAC
Organism: Hydroisotoma schaefferi; assembly: GCA_034682405.1. Lineage (NCBI taxonomy): Eukaryota > Metazoa > Arthropoda > Collembola > Entomobryomorpha > Isotomidae > Hydroisotoma > Hydroisotoma schaefferi. The sequence continues at coordinate 26,650 of JAQFZX010000009.1, read as the reverse complement.
ATAAAATGATAATATTGCTCTATTAGCAAAGAGCATGAGGTAATAATAAAAAATAAACATTATGGAAACTGTCAGCATTAAACATGTCCCTTCTAGTTGCAAATTGCTTTGTCCTGTACTCCAATTTAGAAAGGTTGTGTAAAGCCATGTATAGGTGCGTATGTAAATATGGTTTTGAATAGTTATTTATTTTGAGAATGCAATTTATGTTTATTGACGTATTTCTGACATCGGCAAATGCACAATTTACATTTATCTCCACATAGTAATTTGAAGGGCTCACTCATCCATCCATCTGTACGTTTCTTCACAAGCCAATTCCAATCCAAATGATTGAGATTTGGCTTGTATTGAATTGGGTATTTAACTTTACTGCGTCGGCTATTTGGTTATTGAAAAATTGAAATCTTATGAAGGTTTCTACCCAAATAAATACACACACACAATCAAATTTCGTGGCATAGTTTTTTCTATTCATGCAGCAATACTTCAAGGATTGCTACTTGATGTAGTTGCTCAATTTATATTGAATTTGTTTTGAAAGATTATCTGAAATATGTTGCATTTTGGACTGAAATCACTTTTCTTTGTTCGTGTGAAAATAGGCTGAAGTAGTCAACGTCAATTCTAAATTCAGAAACCGCAGAACTACCAGCTCAAACCAAGTATAAAAAGTCAACTCGTTTTACAACAAAATATGTGCAAGGTAGATATAACTCCTTGAAGTCAGGCTGGTTGACTACTATTTACTAGGTTTTACATAATTGCAAACTTAAATCTGATGGCATCTTATGGAAATGAGGTTTTTGCCTAGGATTTGACGGCTAAAACCGTGGCTAAAACTGTTTGACCTAATTCTCACAAAAACCCATTTCGCTTGTTTTTGTGGTGATGGAGGTTTGCGTATCAGTCAATGAGAAGTATGCTCAGTTTAGTATTGAATAACCTTATGGAAGATGTCTATTTCCTGCCTCAGGAGGCTGTGCATGGAGCCTAAAATACCTCTCTTTCAGTTTAGCCTGCTATTACTTCCCATTCATTCTCTAATTCCAAGTTTCTCTGAACCATTTCAAATGAGTAATGAGTTTTTGTACATTTTAGTGCCTTAGCTAAATATGTGTTTGACTTAATTAGTTGTCATAAATGTGTAGATCTGGATCTTCCATCAACGGAAAAAAGTATATAATACTGTTAAGAAATTTAAAGACTCAAATTATTAGATTCCCAGCTCAACCTGACCTTGGCTTAAACGTTTCTCAGTAGTGGCTCATCAAACTTTCAAAGCCGAAATTAAAAATTAACTATGCTTTTTATAACCTATCATTTTACTACGTTTATAGCTCGTAGGAAAAGTCAATGCGGTGTATCAAATCGATTCGAATCCCGAAGCTGTTTGAGGTTAAGTTTGACTCGTATGTTTCAAAGAATGACAGATCATTTTGAACTATGACGTGTAAAATACTTCTAGAGGTTGCGTGTAACCCTGACATGATTTTTTCGGCAAATATATTGCTGCTTATTTCACCAAATAAGTTATCAGTCTAGTTAGCAATTGATTATGTAAAATATATTTTGTTACGAATAAGTATACAATTTTGCAAAAACATTCGAAGCTATATATCTTGCCCGCATAAAGATTAAAGAGAAATGCAAAGGATTAGCAGAGACGAACTGTCTACTCACCTAATTACATCTTAAATGTTTTTTAACATCAGACAGTCATCCAATAATAATCTACTGAGCAAACAAAACGTAAGATATGTCATGTAATTTTCTTACTACTGGCTGTACTTGATAGCTGGTTTCCTGGCATTAAATGCAACTTCATATGAAATCAGCTAAAGCTCATGCACAGATCAACTTTAAATTAGAATTTGATAAAAAGAGAGGATTATGATTTGTCTCCCTGTAATTTAGTTTGGTTTGTGGGAAATAAGTTAATTCATCAGTAGTAGTAGTAGTCGCTCAATTTATAGCATAGAAGTAGTTGTAATCTGTAAAAGTAGTAAGTTGGTAGTAAGACCTGTATCTCTGTAAACTTCTTGAAGCTGTCAGCTCCCTTGCCTCACCTGTGCAACACCTTAGTGAAGGTGAAAGTTTTATTTCTTATGAATATTCTCTATAAACTACTCCTCCAAGAAGGGCCCAACCAAGGAACTCATTATCTGACGATAACATAACAGCAGCAACCGTGCATACTCCTGGTTCGCATGAATCGCGAGATAACTTGAATGTAATTAGATAAATACCCATGCGTTCGTATTAATTCATAGACATTAGGCAGTTTCGTTACTCTCTGTCAGCGAAATGTATATGTAACTACTAGTCTGAGAGGAGGTAAACTAATCTCTTTGAAAGGTAGCTAGGAAGGAAGCAGTGAAGAAGAATTGTAATAATAACTTTATGCATCAATTTTGCTCACATTCATCTTCATCATAGCATAGATTTGATGTACACATTTAAATCTTCGCATTCCATATACGGTTAGGTTATGTATTTTTCCTTAATTTTCTATTTCAACCCGATCTATTGGATACGTCTCTGTGTCAATGAGAGATAGTAAATGGTTGCTATTATTTATTTAGTGTTTAGTGCAATAATAAGTAATTGAGAATTCTTTTTAGAAGTTTTGGTATCCATTTACAAACAGCTATATGATATGTACTTAGATGCATCCAATCATTAAGAACAACACTGCTAATCAAACTATTTTACTTGCAAAACCTGATCATCAAGAAGTTATGCACATGGAATTGCATATTTCCATGTTATTTATTTACCTCTGTCTGTGTGGGATTCTCGATTGTAAATAATATTGGCAGTCTATTTGATTTCATTAGACGAAAAGGAAATGAATGAGGAATAATCAGATTTAGAGTCATTGAAGTGTTAAGAGTCAACAATATTTCGCATAATTTGCATAACAGTCACAGTGCATGTGAAGAAGAGCTTTAGAGGATATAAGTTGGCAGAAAGAACTTGTGAGAATTATATTAACTTGTTTTTCAACATAACAAACTGCTCATCTTTTTCTCTCCTAATCATCATCCTATTCATTCATTCACTTCTAACGTTTTTACGTTCTTTACAATCCTTCCTACTGCATTCTGTGTTTGTTTTGGATTAGTGTGAAGATTATTTTTATTTCAATCAGTATTCTGTATTCGTAGTATTTTAAATTGCTACTACTGTAGAAAGCCCTACCATTAATGTAACATCTTTAGGGAAGAAAGTGTAATCTGAAACGTAAAAATTCAAAGAATCAAGCTGAAAACGACAACAAAGAAGATGCATAAAAGTGTTTATGAAAACTAATTTTTGCAAAGATTACAGCCATTACTACTTAGGTTTTACTATTGACTATCAAATCCTTATTTATTACGGACGAGTCTCATTTATAAAGGCTACACATATGCTTTTACAAAAGGAATAAATTAAAATCACAAAATTCCTCTTTTGACTATCATTTCCTTCCTCATATTTTGCAATTGCAATGCACAAGTACAGAAGTGGGGGCATGGTAGGGGCATGGATGACTGAGAATCCCCATTGTTCTCGTTCAAATAGTCTACAGTTGCTGAGAAATATTATGTGAATTCTGAAAACAGTGAGAGATTTACTTAAATGTCCTTTTATTCACTCCTTGCTACTTACTGTACTTAAATGGATCAACGCGTCATTTGATCTCATTAGTATTAATTCATGAGGTTTAGAATGCATGTGGTTACAAGATATGAGCTGCTGGTATTTATAAATACTAACTAAGTACCCTTTTGAATTATGTGCTTCCGGATTACACTTACAGTTTACAGGGTGGTAAACAGCAAGGGGTCGCTTTATTTAGTAACAAATAACTACAAGTATTAAGTAGTTTTGAATCAAGGAAGGTTTACATATTCCTAACTCAAGAGATATCAAAGCAATTAATGTAATTCCGTAAAGTAAATAGAGCGGAATCAATTAAGTCCAAAATGTACTGTAATAATACGGTTGACTGAAAATATGGAAACAAAGTTTTGTCATTAAGTCTTGATTGTATGCAGTTTTTAAAAAAAATAGAGGTTTACTCATTCACGAAATGTATGCTGTTGTAGTGATTATTTATTTGTTTAGTGGGATATTAAGGTTACTTGCATCGTTTTAAAATCTTTCTCACTTCTCATGCAGGCTTGAGTGAAACTTCAACATGTTAAGGTAGTTGTGCAATTTGTGTCTTAAAATAGAACCCCACAATGTTTCTTATTTTGATAAGTCATAGTCATAGATGCTAGGGTAGTTGGCTTCAGCTTAGAATAGCAACAGGCAACGTAACGTAGAATCAAAAACATAATCATTCCACATTTACATTGCCCGTTAATCATCAAACAAACTTAAGGTCGTACGCATGAACCTCAGTCTACTTTGTTACTTTGTTTCACATTTTATTCAACTCATCATGATACAATAATTAAAATTCTGCTTATAAAAAACCTTTCCACTACAAACTACAAATAAGGATGACAACGCTAAGTTTGGGAATAATGTTTGCTTGGTAATCGCCAATCTAAGGAAGCTAAGGCCAAGCAATTAAAGGAACGCTACTTGGTGCTTTGCTTTGCTTTGCTACTGACTTACGCTTTGCTGTATCATACAATGCAATGGTAATGAACTAATGTTCATAAGATATGGACTTAAAGTACGAATGTAATCTAAATATAAGTTTACTATTGATCACTTGCAGGATCACATTCAAGAAGTTTTGGACAAATGGGAGCAAATCGATGATGAAATCTGGTCGAAAGTAATAGTTTTTGAGAGGAATAGAAGGGTAGCCAAAGCCTATGCTCGCGCCCCCGTGCTCACAGTAAACGGCTCAGATGACGGTTTCGACGGATTTAGGATTGGACTTAACGGATTTGAAAACCCGATGCGAGACAGTAAAACAGAAGACATTCTGAGACATATTGGGCATGGAATAAAGATCAAGATGGACGATGCTGGAAATATTCTCGTGAAGCGAGCGTCGAAAAACGCCGTCTACGTTAAGGCCTGTGCCGAAGAAAACGCTATTTCAAATGATGCTTCTAAACTCTCTAATGGTGCTCTTGAATTGGACAAACCTCTCAAGGTTAGTAAACAAAATAAAATACACAGCTTAATATCTAATTCTACTGATGGCCATTTACCACCCTCATTATTTAAGAGTAGTTAGTCTTGAGTCTTGACTCTTGGGGTTGTATCTGTAATTCTCTTCAAATTATGACATTATACCAACATTAATACCACTAATTGCTCATCAGTCCGTCAAGTTACCACAACAAATTAATAAGTGGTCTAACGAGATGTGAAAATTGAGGTTTTTCATACCTACTTTTACTTTTAGTAGCTGACTGGTAGTTTTTTTAAGCAAAGAAAATTTCTAGTTAAGCTTGCTCAAAAGGAAAAATATACGCTAAACTGTTAATACTCGGAGCAAGAAAGTACCAGATAAAGCATAGTTTATTAAGTAATTTTACAACATAGCATAATATAATTTACTTTGAGGTTTTTTATGTTTTGCTTATGTTAGCATGGGACATTCTTACTTAAACTGTGTGATGAGTTAGATTTCTCCTTATAACAACTCCAAGTGTCACACCTCACACGCGATACCCATAACTGAAACCTTGTATTAATTACTGCCGCACCGTTCCTCATCTTCACCTTAGGGTAGAAGCTTACTTAAGCGATTCTGTGGTTTGGCTTGTATTTCAAGAAATTAAGTAAATTAGTTTTATATTTAGAGCAAGTATGTCATGGTCACTTTATAGTACTAGAAGTGTTGTTGAGCTCAGCTATTTGTTGTCCGTTATTGTCCTCAACAAAATAACTGTTATGTATCACATCACATCAGCCCAACGCATATCTCCTGCTATATCGGATTCATCTACTGTGATTCAAATGGGAAAAGGGATTTGAAAGAAGTTCGTTGCTGATTATGGATATTTGAAATGATGACATAATAGCATAGGTAGGGGGACGATTGAGCATGACAGTGACAAATATTGACTACAAATGACAGTCACAACAACAATTCAACTGTTCGTGCTGCTAATTGTTGTAATCTTCTTGGAGCTAGGAGACAAGCACATTATCTTAGAGAAACTTGGTTTAATTTGTCATCATTTTTAAATAATGGGGAATAAATAACAGCTAACATATTGAATGAAATACTTCACTAGATTTTAGCCTTGCAATAATTGACATCGATAGTTGTGGAAACAGTTAGTATAAAACTGACAAATACAAAATTTAAATGACCAAGTACCCTTTACTTATAATTAGTAAATATTTTTTACCCATCTTAAAGTTACAAATTCATGTATGGATTTATATAGCAGTTGTACAGTACTAGGAGGAGAGCCACTATTATAAGGTCTGGAGGAATTTCACAATTTTTTAATGTATTTATATTGTTAGCATATTGTGCATTACGCTCAAAACCTAAGTTTAATGGGGTTTTGATTGATTCCATGTCAGAAAAAGTACGGAAAAAACAGGTGAGGATTTGTTGAATTAAGGGATCTCTGCAAAGATTAACTATAGGTAGGGGAGGGCATTTAGTTAATGCGAAACTATGTGGGTTATTTCGTAGGCGAAACCTTCTAATATCCTCATACATACCATTATTTAGTTATACTCCAGTCCTTAGTACCTACATGTACTAACTAACGACTTTTTAGTAAATCACTTAGGGTAAAAAAGCGATGAAGATGTTTGTAAAATACATGATTAAAAGAGCATAGCGAATACTATTGAAAGTATAAGTCACTCCAGGAAAACAATTTCTGACAACAGTCAGTATAGTAGACTAAATCATAGTCTCTTGTACTTTAACGTTAACTTGATCGATTTGTCCCTTTTATTCTTGGCAGTTGAATAGAGTGGACAAAGAATTGATGGGAAAAAAATGTAAGTGAATCACTCAGACTAGGTAATCTTTACTAATATCTTTGTGCATTGCTTTAGATTAAATAAAAAGACGGCTTTAAAAATAAGGTCATCTGTTTCTGTTCTCTCTTGTACTTGGCTCTTTAACTTACTAAGGTCGAATGCGAATACAGAATGTAGTAATATAGAATATAGAACAAATGAAGGATCCTCAAGAAAAAAAGAGATGATGAAGCTGCAGCCTACGTAAACCATGTCACATCACAAAAACCCTTTGATTGTTGTAGTTAGCATAGTAGCAATATAGCACATTATAAAATCCATCTTCATTGTCTCACATACTTTTACTAGTAGAACAACACAAACGCTAGTTGCAAGCCCACATGTATCAACTGAGCTCAGAATTTTTAAGTTATGTAGTTGAATTGGAACTATAGTAAAGTGTTTCGCACATCACCGGGAGGATAACGATTCCATGAGGTAGTGATTGATTATATAGAACAACTGCTTTGTAAGTATAGTATGCTGCATAAAGTATTACTACTACTAATAATAATCAATGCCGGTTGTGTGGAGGATTTAAAAGAGGGTTAGTCACAGGTAGGTTATTACGTTACGGTTAAACCTTAATATAATGCAACAATGCAAGGTTTTATTGGATGAGTGGACAGATACAAATACTGTTTTTACCGTCAAACCCACTATTGTAGCCTAATAATATTAGAGTACAATAGTTAGTGTAGTATACACTTGTACTCTACATTTGCTGTGCTCTCACGTTTTCGCCTACAATTAACTCTTTGTACCCATCATCTCCTGAATGCTTAAAATACGGCATAGCATTTCCTAAAAACTTTTTTATTATCAAATTAAAATTCAACGATCCAAATCTGGTCCAGGCATATAGGTTTATTAGTATACGATTGTAACAATTTCTGAAGACAGGGCAACCCAACAAGTGTACTACTGTATAAGCAGAAATTTATATCGAGAAAAAACGAAAGTGATCAAATTTGCCTATTGCATATTCAGATCCGTCAGTATGAATAAGAGTGGGTTTTATTAGGGATTATTCTATCATCTGTGACTTTGGGCTTCCAACTTATGATTGCTGTAATGTTTACGGCAAACCTTAGTTTAAAACAATAAGGTCAGGATTGTAGCTTTTAGTGACTGGTTTAAGCTAGATTCATTAGGTAGATAGAGAATGTTAGTATGATTTTGTATTTATGCAGCTGTAAAGTAGGTAGGCAGAGTAGAATGCATGGGTTGTAATTGCAAATGCCAAATGCACTTTTTGAAATATCCTGCAGTGATCAAATGAATTAGTTTGTACTCTACAGGCTGCATCCGTTTTATGTTTATAGTTAACTTTAAAATATTACTAGTGAAAATACTCCTGGATAGCCAGCATAGTCCTTCTAATGTTACTTTCAAACATTTCTACTACAAAGATAAGAAGTACAAGTACTAGGTGAATGAAGAATGGGACTGGCCCACTGCATGGAGTCAAATCAACGAATGTAAATTGAATTTCGATTAATGATATTGGAACCCAGCTTGAACTATCAACTGAGTAGTTTTCAGTTGAGATTGTTATTTCAGATACTTAAATGCAGGATTTAATTTTTAGAAGTCGAGGATCACCACGTAATACGTAACTATGCGTCTTGATAGGCTTTTAGTTTAAAAAAAATTCATTCACTACAAAGTAACAATGCATTGGCATATTATTTATAAATATAGTTATTGACTGGATGTTAAAATACCAAGTCTTTGCTCAGCAAGGGATATTGAAGTTGAAGAAGTTGTAGAACTTTAGTTGACTTCTTTTGTAGATGAGTCATTTGGTCATTTGGTCATTTTGATTTGATCCAGATCTTATGAGTTCCTGCTACTGCTGTGCAGTGAAAGAATTTTTAGTTACCGTATCCTTAATCTAATCGTAATAATACAAATAAATGCAAAACATAAATTACTTATTACTGCGACCAATGTTCACTACTTAATTGTATGTATTTACAGTGAAATGTTAAATTGGATTACTAATTTTGATTCAGTAAAAGTCAAGTATCAAAGCAATTATGCTAACAATGTAAAACAGTATAAAACAGCATTGTAATCCCAATGCTGGTTAGAAATTGCAATGCTTCATTCTCAGTTGACCACGCCCTTGAAATAAAACAAAATCGTGTATCGTGTAGACACAAAATGACACATTCGCCTAAGTACTTTCAGTGCGTACCTACATGCAATCTCTTAACATGTCTACACATTGTTAGCATAAACGTAGTCCTTTTTTCCCAAAGCATAATATTTAAATCAATATCAATCCTGTCAGCTTCCGGATCTAAGACAGAAGGGAAATCCAATCATCAGTGGATTGTACAAATGTTTTTCTACCGTTTTATCAGCAGTATTTTTTGTTATTAATCAGATAGAACGATCTGCGAATGTCACGGATCAATGGTCTGACTAAGAAGCAGTTTTTATAAATTTATTGCAGCCACAATTCCTCGTGGGAGGGTCCGTGTGATTTTGTATTAGCCCAAGAAATAAGTGACCTTCACTTTTGCTTTTATATAATTTAAGCCGATGGAGCAAAATCTCAACCCAAATAACTACTCATTATACTTATTTGCAGACTTACCTGACTAACGCTTGCTAATTATTCCCTATCTTTACTTTTCTATCCCTTTGCCTAATTCCAAAAAAAAATTTAGTTTTAAGTCACTTGCATTCTATTAGATACTGGCAGTACATAACAATCTTCTGCTTTGGAGACGAATCCCAAGCCACATCCTAACATTACATGGATGAAATCCTTGATTTATCTTACCATCAAGCGTCTTCAAGATTTATGCGACCTTGCTTAAATGCAAGGCATGTTTGCAAAATAGCTTTATAGGGTGTGGCCATATCATTTGGATTTGTGGATCAAACAAGCTCGCGAAATTTGCATTTTTATCCCCTAAAAGGCACCAATTCTAACTGGCTTGAGACAAAAGCCAAGTTAATTAAAAATGATTTGCAACTTTTTCATGTAAACATTAAAAAACGTGAAGATTTATACGCATACTAATTGGAATAAATTCACCTTTACGAACTTGTTATGTCCGTCTTAACTACTGAAGAAGAAGTAAGAAATAGTCTAAATCTGCCTTAGGATGGGGAAGGGTGTTGCTCGTTGCGAATATTTTTTGCTAATAATCTTAAGTTTATTCAAGAAAGATGACAAATGAGAGCAGTTTTATCATTCTGTAGTTAGTGGCATGACTTTAGAATTTTAAAGGAGCTTAGTTTATCTTTTATGCTGTGTTGTCTTCTTGATATAAACTTTTTTTTCACAGAGGATTTACTACAAGGTTAGGGCTAAATATTTAGTGGTTCCTAACAATAAAGGGCGGCATCGACAGAATGATTATATAATTTAGAAATAACTAGATGATCACGCAAATTCTTAACATCAGCTCCCGGTTAATTTCATCTTCGTCGTAACTTTTGTTAGCGTAATAAAAATTCCCCCTTTGCACTCATTCCGAATGGCCTTGCCCTTACGTTTTATCAAGGACGAGTTGGGGTTTTTCAACATAATGAAATGATCCATTTACCATTCCATTCCCCTCCTTCCATCTAATGTAATCTGGTTTTAATTGTGTCTTTTATTTAATCTAAAAGTCTTCTTTTAAAAAAAAAAATCTGGTAATTGTGCTAGGGCTACCTTGCTGATACCTGCCATTGTCATTAGATGGTTGCATGAATTTTCTGCGCATTAGCTGACAAGTATCCCAAATCCCAACCAACCACCAACAAAAATCTAATCTCCTAAAAAAGCAAGTCGTTTCTGGATCTGGTCTCGTCAATTAAGCAAAAGTGGTTCAGCAGGATTTTACCTCCGATCAGATCATCAGTCGAGTTTATAACTTCCTTGCGTAGCTTGTCTGGCCAATCTGCAATTCTTTTTAAAGCTTTCAATAAAAGTTGGTCTACCTTATTGCATGCAGATCATTAAATAATCGTATCAAATAACAGGGAATCATCCGAATCATTGCGTTTAGGTAGTCTGCATTTATTGCGAATATGATATGATAACATCTGTGAGCTTTTAAGTGCTCATTAGCAAAGATGGATTGCTCCAAATGCGTTGCAGTGAGGTGACGGATTAGGATGATGGGATTTGGGATTACAGACAGGATAGTTCAATGATTATGATTGATTACTATCTGGAAATCTTTTATGACTGCTAATACCCTTTTAACGAAAAAGGTGTAGAATTTATTATTCTAGTTTTTAAAAGAAAAAAACTTCTTACTATCCGCTTACACAAGAAATTGTAATTTTTCGTTTAAGCATTTAGTATAATATAATTGAAATCTTCAATAAACCTTACTCCTTCCTGCCTTTGCAGAAGTACAAGTTAAACATTTTTGGGTGCATCACAAAAAATTGCCAGGATATACAGCTTACAAAGCGATAAATTGAATTAGATTGCCTCCTCATAGTTTAAGACATTTCCTTAGGCGAATCCGTCAAGGTCGTGATAGTGAAAATGAAAACGTACATCTTTATTGTTACAATTTAAATAGTAGGATTTTTTATACATAATATGAACATGAGTGTGCAGTTGTGCAGTGCACTTTGTCAATTATAATTACGTACTGTATATCACTGAAGTTAGTATGAAGTGAAATCATCAACCCAGTAAGCATTAGACGATGTGATCGTTACTATTATCAATCTCTTCCTGCGGGGAAGACAGAATACAGGAGAATCCGTCGACTAAGACTGACTGGAACTGGAATAATTAGCAGTAAATCTGTAACTCGACATATAGTATGCAGATGAACTGACCCCAGTCAGATATTTAGTAGTTAAAGCCTACAAATTCTTTACATTGCATGGAAATCTTTAAGTTTTTGAGGATTTTTCAAAAAATTATAGCAAATAATAACAAGCAGTAAAGCTTATATCGTAATAAACGTACAGCCAACGTCTCTTAATTTGTTAGTCGAAATTCTTCGAAAACAGAAAACAGAATTACCATTAAGAGAGCTAAAATGTATTCCTACGTAGATTATAGTATTGTTAGCATTATTAAGTTATTAAAATTAATGTATCCTTGTTTACAAAACGGGTGAACTTAACTTTTGTGACATTGACTTTGAGGGCGTTAAAACTCATTACGTCCTCCATATTAAGATGCCCTTCGACATAGAGGAGGGTTGGGGTCTTATCATAATACTCGATTTAACTTAATTTGGTAGTTTTTTCATTTACGTCCTTAGTAAAGTTACTTAATTGACCCTTCGCTTGGGAGTAGGCAGATAAGTTACTACTGATACAACTGTCCATTTTAATTGTTCAATTAATATATTTATCATTGAGAAGTTAATGATAGTAAAAAGCATGCTTATGCTCATGACCATGCAACGGTTCACTGGCCCGTTTAATGTTACTTCATGTAAGTTTGCTTTTTGCTAGAAGCTTTGCAGGTTTTACACCATTCATTTAGAGATAAATAATGCGGATTACAGAAACGGAAATGCTCATGTCATAATTCAGCTATGTAAATCTCCTTAAAGATAGATAACATTTAGACGTACCACGTAAGGATTTGTATTCCATTCAAATACTTTTATCAAATACTTTTTTTCTCTTTAACTGTTTAGTTGTTTGACATGAAGAAATTCACATCAAATGTCAGCCGAGAGCTTCGCCGAGCGTATCCAGATCGTCGAAAGCTGGAAATCGAATGTGTGACGGCCGTCTCTTTTGTAAAACAAGAAGCCCAACTGTTGGACTGTCCCTGTTGGATAATGATCATTAACCTAGTGGCCATGGATATGCTCAAAACCAGAATACCACCCGTAAGGTCACCTCAACCGCAAAACGGTGAGCGAATCTTAGTAGCCAATGGAGTCCCCCTCCCTGCACCCATCCCTGTTATGAACGGGTCACAAGATATTCGAAACAGGCCCAAGATCCCATTGCCCAGGGATGATGAAGACCCTTACAGTATGGTCGGTGGGAATAAAAACGGACGAGGTGACAAGCCACCTAAGCTTCCTCCCAGAGATTTGAACATTCCTAAGGTAAATTTAGTTCCTTGTTCATTCAACGCTTGTGCTTATTAATCATTTATATTGCAGCGAAGTTTTAAGCAGTTAGTATCTACCCTATCTTAACTAACTTGACGAGCATAGGTAGAAAGAAATGTTACTTGCCCCTTATAGTTCAGTGTATTGTTCACCAATCAAGAAATAATGATAGTCTTGTGTTATCTAGGTATCTTCTTGCTAACTTCAATATGCATGAGAAAATCCTTGACACAATGTGCTACAGTTTATATTTATTTATTTACACTATTCTTATCAATCAACTTTGTTCGTTTGTACTGTACTTATTGCTACGAAGAAGCTAATGTCAATAAACGGCTGCTGCTGTAACAATACAATGCATTTATAACTGCCGGAAGGATTCTATATAGTCTATTAATACTTGGAAGATGATAGCGATCGTTTGTTTTCTTTAATAAAAAAGTTATTATTATTTTATTGGAGACAGGCAGTTAGGTCGTTTTTTCTACTGCTGATGAGCCTTCGAATGCGGTGTTGAGTAATTAAAACCAAATGTCTTCCGATAGTATACATTGGCGATATCTAGCTTTTAACAGAAAGCTGTAGGAGATAACTGTATTCCCATTTATTCTATGATAAAAAGTTTAAAGAACACGTACGCGTGTCTGTTTAGCTGATCTAAAAATCAATTCTATCAACTGTAGTTAATAATAGTTTTTTTGCATTGCAAATCTCAACTCCATTTCTCATCTCAGTCACCAACAGTCCTGTAATGCATGCAAAGATTTAGATGGTAATATTATTAATAGCAGAGCTTGATAACGGGATCATCAATTCTAATGTAACGTAAGGTTGTTTTTGTTGGGGTTGATGAATGAAAGCAAGTGTGATTTGATATGTTATTGTGATGGGATAAGTAGAGGTGACTTGAGCTATTGTAAACTTAATTAAGGAGGTATTTTTTATTAGGAATTGGGTAAAGGTGTATGAATTGGGCAGATGCATTTCGTTATTTTACTCATGTGATGAATGACTGAACGAAATGTGTTTCTATTTTTTTTAGCCGGACTACGATGAGTCAATAATGGAGGATCAGGAGCCTAGGATAAAACCGTTCTTCAACTCGTCACGAACCAACTCTAAAGATAAGCCACAGTCGAAAGACAGAAAATATGGTATGCTATTTTATTAATGATTTTAAACAATTAATTTTAGGTTCAAATGCTGTCTTAAGTATTTGCCATGTTACCGGAAGTATTTTCGAGCTGTTTTATTATAAATAATTATTACTTAATGATACTAATTTAGCGGAAGTAAGTTGCATTAAATTCAGGTCGTGTGGGATATTATGGAGCGGTGGGAGGAAATTCTTAATGAATTATTATCCAATCTAGATTATCATAGTTTACAAAGGGACATAATGGCCAAAAATTTTCCCACATACTTGTTAGTAGGTCTTAGTGAACCTATCATAATTAATCTGTGACTTAATTGACAATATCCTAAGCCTAATCTGGCCAAAGTTCTCTTTCTAAGTTTCTCCGGATCTTATTTTCAATTGTTATAACTCTTGTTAAGGACAATATATAATCATAATTGATGACGAATGCCACAATTCCCTTAAAATTCGTTCGTATGGACTTGAGATTAATGTAAGAGCTTTCAATACCAATGATTTTACGACTTGCAGATAGAAGCAATTTCTGAAACAGCACTCTTATTAATGACAGTTTATTGCTTGTAGCAAAGCATACGAGTGATGAAAATATACTGTTTTCCAGTCCCGTTTCATTTGATATTATCTAAAGACTAAATCAGTTTCTAAAGTTTGATAACCTTCAAACCCTCTCTTTATGCTCTTTATTATATCTTCTCCCTTCTTGCTAGTTAAATTTAGCATAGAACCAATCGCTTAATTCGGGTACGTACAACAGTAAACAGTAGTGTTACTACAAAATAAATAAGCAGAAGCTCTTCCTCATTGTACCGAACATCTTATTCATCTCAGCACGAGGTTTATCTCAAACAATGAAAAATAGTTTCGGGTTATTAATTAGTTATCGTAATCAGCCAAAGTAACAAGAAAACAAATCATTTGTATGTAATATATGAGGCACGAGGTAAGGATGATAATAGACACATGTGTTGGATTCAACACTTTTTATTAAGTAACAGATATTAATTAGGATAAGCTAAAACATAAGACGAATACAGTCTCCGGGTCCGCCAGAGACAGATTGCTTTACTGTGAAATGTCAGTCAGGTTGAAAACGGAAGGAAGGATACAAAAGTGTCCCGTTAGCACACCTTCCCAATCCACTGCTTTTAATTAGAGATAGACTGAAATATTGCTTTGTACGTTTGGTTTATAAATGTGTGTAATTATTACACAGATGACCCATACTATTGTGGACTTCGAGCGAGGATCCCAGCCTTTGTACAGAAAGCTCTGCCAGCAAGGAAGAAGCCGGAAATGGTTGTTGATAAGCGTGATCGCAACGGGGCAAGAAATGGACACGTAATTATTGCCAACGGTAATGGCTATCCCCATCCTCACATGGGACCTCAGAGATTCATCTCTCCAGGAGCCCCCATCCCAGGTCACCCAATGATGTGGCATGCAAAATCTGTCGACTCCGGAATGGGTATGCAAGCCTTACACTTTTTATAGACTATCAGCGTCGTCCATCGGTCACTTAGATATAGATCTGCAACAGAGATTCAATCACGTACTAATGTACTTACTACACACGTAGTTGCATCATCTACCTGCGTTTTCTAATTATTCATTCTCATTATTCATGAGACAAACGTATGCTCTGAAAGTTATCTTGTCAATCTTTAAATTTCTATCCGTATCAGATTGTTTTACAAGCCTAATTCAAATCGTGATTCAAATCAACGTCAAATTATTTGGGGTCCAACTTGTTTGAAAAGCTGGCTGCGTACAGGTTGACCTTAAATGACAAATACTACCTAATCCTCTTTGACTCTCACTTTGACATTAGAGACTCTGAAGGTTTTCTGTAGTGATTAATCCATCCTTTTTATTTTATCATCTACTAAGCTATTTATTACATGAGCGGATCTAGATTCCCGTCATAAGAAATATCTATAGTCAAAGTCATACAATACAATCAATCTGCCTTTACGTGGGAACAGCTTTGACATTGAGGGTTAATATTAATGTCTCTGATTTATTTATATTGCAGCATCCATCCACTCTAACCCTTACGCAGATCCCTTATCCATACGAAAGGTTAATGGACATAGTGACAAATACTCGTGGAATAACAATACGTTCGAAAGTGGTAAGAAAAATAAGACGAAATTCAACCGCATTTTTAAGCACAAGATGAACAGCAGATGAACACGCACACAATCTTAGCCCCTCTTTGCTCTTATGCAAGCAGTCATATAAAATTGCCACTTATTCACTGGGAAATCAATCATAGCAAGTCACTTTTCACGAGCCATGTAAAATGCACATGTATTCATTCATTTTACATCACGCAGTTATTAAAAAATAAATACCTATCGTAGTTTTGGTTTGAGTAGCACTTAGCAGTTTTGTTGTATTTGTTGGGGGTTTTCTGTTTGTGTATGTATGGGTAAATCAGTGTAATTAATCCTTATGATTTTAGTATAATTCAATAACTCTACTACTATTACCTAAGTTTTAGTAGGCAACCTGTTCTTTCTATTTCTCACGGCATGCTTACATTTACTTAAATGTTGCAGTTATTACTTTGTCTCATATTTATAAGTCAGACCCATTTTAATTAAGGGTTCGGATATGAATTATAAATAGTAACAACTCTTTTGGTTTAGAAAGGATAATGTAAAGCTTTTCATTTTTACACTTTGGGTTACACTTTGATTCTTCCTTTTCATTAGACTTGGTACTGATTATTGTATTAAGTAGATAACTTTATTCAACTGTGGCGATGAGCAAACTTTGTGGTGTTACAACATGTTGTGGGGAATCGTGGGAGACGGAACAAACTTTTATTTCTTAAATTAAACCGTTAATTACGCTGTAGTTTCATACTTAACTTTAACTCTGGGATAATACATATTCAGTAAAAACAGAATTGTGGTTAGAAATGTGCAGATTATATGGAGGCATTTATCATCTCAATAACCGTACCTTCTTGCTTTTAGCTGTTTGCGGATGTTACTTAATCCCGTTTAACACTAACGAGCGATATAGATAGCTAAACCAAGGCTTCTTTCATATTTTTTTCGATTTGGTGTTTTACTAGTATTGATTAGATTAAAACGACTCAGGAAGAACGAAGATGTTTACAGCATAGGAATTAAAAGCGAGATTTTGACAGTTTTATGGCAAACATAATAAAATGTTTGGATTAAAGTTAAAGTTCTCAAGTTTTTGCAGTCTTGCTTTATAGTGCGTTTCCGCTGAAAATTTGTATATTATTTAACATTCGAGACTAAATTTTTCAACTTTCATAGACTCCTTGGTTCTAAATATATAATCTTATGAGAGTAATAAGATGATTTATAGCTGTCTGAGTAACGTTTGTGTTAAGTGGAAAATATTAGTTCAGTAGTTTTCGTTCCTTGATGCTTTTTTGGCTTATGAATTCATACTAAGGTTGGCAATATTTTTATATTTATTGTAAAAACTTTGCGAAGAATTTGTAGAAGTACATAATTTTTGTGACATTGAACACAGGAAACCATACACACGCCCACAATATTCAACCCAGCTTGATTACCATAACATACTTATGAAAACCTTCCTTAAAACGAGTAATTCATAACTATTTTTTTATTTTCTTTCAAGAAACGGAAGAAAGTGAATGGGATAACTACTGGCAGTCTTAAAAAGTTCTGCACGTAACATCTTGCACTAATAAAAATGCCACAGATTTGCACAACGTCAGGAAAAGAAAATTGCGATAAAGCCTTAATGAAGCATGAAAATCTCGAATCTGCATTCATATGACCAACAAGAAGATATTTAATTATTTAATGTTCATTTTACTTTTAGTTAGTCAACAACTATTGTAACTTTGACTGTCTGCAAATGCCATAGTAGTTGATAAATGTTTGAGTGACTGTCAAAAGTCGGTTTGTAGAGTGTTTTTAAAGCAACCGTTAATATTGTAGATATGATTATTAGATTTTGGAAAGATTACAAATTGTCTGTAGATTAGTTTCTAAGCAGATTTTGGATTTTGAAGGCATTCGCAATCTCTGCTTTTTGAAGTATAGATACCTAGCGAAATGTAGCTTAGCTGAGTTGAATGAAAGAATGCATTTTTTTTAAATAGTTAGAACCGCAATTGCTTTCATACAAGGAATATACGCTTCATTTAGGCCACACTAACACTAAAACATCATTTCCGACAGATTTATGACAAAACTTTGCTCTAGCTCTTTTTCTGCGGATGAAAAGTTCATCCAAATTTGTCGTCTAAATTAACAAATATAGATATTCAATGCACTCATACTGCTTAATATTCACCCTTATACCTTACTATTTTCATCACGTCGCGTCCTTTCGTATTTATAAGCCTAAACAACAGTGACTAACATTTCAAAGTATGAAATTAAGACTGCTTGCTTGTAAATACATAGCTTATTGATTCTCAATTAAAGTTTTAATATGTACGCTGCATGTCTGTGGAATGATTTGCATGCTTCTTTATGAATGGTCATAAAAGCTGCAGAAGCACTTGGGGAGCAGATTTGTGGATGGGCTATAAGCTGATCTTGATGATATGAAAGTTGAATGAAATCGCATCATTATTATTGCCTTTCCTCCACTACAAATGCACCCACTTGTTGATTGGATTCCTTGGCAAACTAACCTTAATCTTGTTGAACTCATTTAGTATGGTTGTTGTATTTTTATCTAATTTTATTTTCTAGAATCGGATTTGAGTGAGTCAATTTACGCCCCAATCTATGGTCGATTGCCTTTGCCTATGAGAAATCCAAACACTTTTGCTCCACAAAGTAGAGCAGTCGCCTTTGTGGGAGAATGGGAATAATTTTATGAAACTTAATATAATTAAAATCTAATCTGGCTTTAAAGACAGTGATTTTACATATAAAAAGACAAAGACAAGAACATGAACGGGGACCTTTCCAAAATTCCAGCAACAAGACAGAATACACAGTATATACTTTTGCAAGAAACATAGAGATGACCTTAAGCCTTTGGTTTGGTCTAAAAAGCTGTATTTGTCTTCTGTACATTCCTGCTATATAATATTATTATAAGAGACTACTTCAACTTTATACTAATCGTCATGAATGATTTTGCCTGGTTAATAATGCCCATATATTTTGTACTAATGAATAATTACAGTTGTTAATTTTAGTTGCCAATTATTTGAGAAAAACGAGAAGGCTTATTATGAATATGATTAGACAAATAGTAGTTGCCATTGTTTGTAAAACAGCTACTTAATGCTTATATTAAGTTTGCAGACTAGACAAAAACTTTTTGTTTATTGACTCGATTTCTCGTTGGTCACGTAGTCTTCCTAAGTAATGATTTAAAAGATGGTAGTTAATTCTTCGAGAAGTGAAAGCATACATGCAGGCCAATTAGTACCTTTATAATAATAATTACGTTTACAAATATATCCCTATTAGTATATTTATATTCTTGTATCAGATACTTTTTTTTAAAGATGAGTCTCGACAGCTTTGTCTCTATGTATGCAAGAATTTCTTGACTGCATGTATAAGTTTGCTGTGCAAAAGTGTCCATGGTATGAATTGATAAAATTAATAGAACACTGGCTAATCTTCGGAAAGTGCAAATCGGATGTGAGTGACTGAGTTTCGAAAAAGATGGGCAAATTAAATAAGTGTTGAAAATGTAAACGCTCTGTCTGTTTGAACGTTGCTTAATGTATATTCGTGGATAAAGAGCTCGTTTATTATTTAATCAAGAAGACTGTATAGCTAAAATCAGATAGGTAGTAACTATCAGATACATTTTATTTTAATCAAGCTAACCGTCTCTTTACGAATAAGTTCAAACGAAGCTGTGAAATTAAATTATAATTTAAATTGTATAGCAGAATGATTTTAAACAAGTAAGTATGAATTAAAATTCACATTATTATGTAAAATTATGAATGTCGGAATGAGATGCCTTGAAGACTTGTATGTATTATAGCTCTTGCGACGAACTTTTAAGTAAAACTAAGAATTTTTGAACGTTTGAATGTAAAATATTCATGCTATATTTTAGCTTAACTTTACTTTACAGACTAGATTAGTTAGTTTAATAATTTGGAGAAATGATTGTGGTGATTGACTGGATAAAAATCCTTTGTATAGTTTGCTGTGTAAGTTTGGATTCAGCTTTAGCTTTTAAGTAATGTAGACTACGGCTAATGTTTGTCTAGATGCATGTTTGATATTAATAACCTAACTTTAACAGTGTGAATTATGTATTTACTCAATATATTTTGTCGTATTGAGTTTGGAAGAGGGACCTCTTATCAAGCTAATGAAATAATAATGCAAATAGAGTAATGTTAGCTCGTTCTCGGGCTGGATGTCCGAAGGTTCACGTGGTTGTTCTGTTAGAGCCCAGAGATTAGAAACTTGTAATAGAATTGAAGCATTTTCAATTTATGAAACTAGACGGGACCGACTAAAGCCAAGATTAAGATTATAGACCCTGTGTAGAGTGGTCACAAAAACGTGTTAAAAGAAGCAATGACGAATAGATTTGGGAGTTTATGAATATTTTCTGTACTTTTGAGAAACGAGCTGAAATTAAACGAATACATCAATAATACGTTGGTAGTAATTGACACTTTATTTCGTTGAACTCATAACAAGAAATTATTAAAAAGGAAATATAAGGATAGAAATTTCAACCCCAGAATGTTTGACGAAGCGAGGTCTTTCTTATTGCATTACGGGGACCGGAGTCCGCCGGAAGATGACTAATAGTTAACTGAACGAGTAAAGCCAATTATAGTTACGATAGTTGCCTTATGCTGAAATTACGCCAACTGAATAAAAATTTGCGTAAGGAACTGGCAGCAGCAAAAAAAATGCTGCAGCCATCGTCATAAACGAGTCTGGAAAAGTTAGTAATAAATTAAATTACATAATAATTTTATGGTATAAATAACAGTAGCAAGGTGAAGTTTATGTAGTTCTAGATATAAAACTATGTCGTTTCCGATTTTATCTTGGTTAAAAGTGCATCACAAGTCTTCTTTGCATCACCCAGCAGCATTGACGTATTTGGCTTGTAGAAAATGGGATTATCTACAGCGGCATAACCAACTCCCAATGATCTCTTCATAACAATAACCTGGAGAAAAGTTGCTTTGTAATTTATAGAGTTAACTAACTCTGACATAGTACTACAAGTTTGGCTTAAGAATTTACCTGTCCAGCCTTCCATACTCTCAATACGGGCATTCCAGCGATAATTGAATTAGGATCGTCTTCAGCAGCACTAAAAAATAAAAAAAGAATAAATTATTGAAAAGCAGTTTAATATTACTTTTCTTAATACTTTCAACTAACCTGTTTACTGTGTCATTTGCTCCAATGACAAGCACTAAATCAGTATCTTTAAAGTCGTCATTTATTTCCTCCATTTCCATTACCTGAATAAAACCTCATAAATAAGGATCTGATATTGGATACATAAATATCGGAAACAACGCATATGTCATTGTCCTTTCGAAATAAACTTATTTGAATTGAATTGAATACCATGTCGTATGGAACACCAGCTTCGGCTAGCAGAACATTTAGTTGACCAGGCATTCGTCCAGCAACTGGATGAATACCGAACTTTACGTTCTTCCCTTTCGCTTTTAGAAGACTAACCATTTCAGCGATAGGATACTGAGCTTTGGCCACACACAATCCATACCCGGGAGTAATGATGATGTTCTTGGAGTTATTTATTAATTCTACGGCTCCGTCAACATTAATTTCAGTGTGTGTTCCAGTTATTTCCATTGGTTTGCCCCCACCAGTAGATGATGTTCCATATCCTCCAAGAATTACATTAGGTAAAGATCTGTTCATCGCCTTGCACATAATGTATGAAAGAATAGCTCCAGAAGATCTAAAACAGGAAAAGATTAATTGTGTCGATGTAAAAGGAATGTAATAGAAACCAAGGGATCTGAAACTAACCCAATCATTGCACCGACAATCGTCATCAAATTATTGTTCAACATAAACCCTTCAGCACACAAGGCCCACCCTGAGTAACTATTCAAAACAGTGATAACAACAGGCATATCAGCCCCACCGATAGCTGCTGTAAGTGTCACGCCCATTATTGTACTAAGACCAGCGGTTGTACCAAGCATCCCTAATCCAGCGGTCATAGAAGGGTCCATAAAGTAGTATGCCATCGCACCAACATTTCCAGCTAAAAGAGACCCGTTCAATAAATGACGACCAGGTAGGAGTAACGGACTAGAGCTCAATGCTCCCTGCAATTTGCCATATGCCACCAAAGATCCACTAAAGGTAACTCCTCCAATGAAAGTCCCCAAAAATAAAGCTGTTTTCACAACATTTGCAGCAGGATCGGTAGCGAATGTTGGAAAATCGTGTAGGTAAGTTGCAAAACAGGTCAGAACTGCTGCCAACCCAACAAGACTGTGGAAAGCAGCAACCAACTGTGGTAGGTCAGTAATTTCAATCTTCTTTGCAATAGTGGTTCCAACTGCTGCTCCTCCAAAGGTGGCGGCTGCCATCTGAGCAAGAACTTCGCTTGTTGGAGACATCATACCCAAAGTTGCAGTAATACCTCCAGTAACTCCGATTATACCAAGGGTATTTCCCAGACGAGATGTTTGTTGCGAGCTTAGACCAGCCAATGCTCCGACGCAACAAAGTGAGCTTCCAAGATAAGCCATTTGATGGATTTCAGGGAAACCCTTTGATGCGGCGTAAAGATACCCTCCGACAAAGGTGGCAGCAGGAATGCCATAAAGATATGAGTGTTCGGGAGGATCGGTCGACCTGTGTGATATGAAGATCAATTTAGTAAGGTTCTATGCATTCATAACTGATTTTAACGTATCCCTTCGGACAACTTACCGTTTGAACATATCAAGCATTCTCTGAGTTACCAGAAATCCTCCAAAAACGTTAATAAAAGAAATAAAGGCTGCCGTAGCGGCAAGGGATTGGACTGCATTTGTCGGATAATAGCCTCCATTCATAAGCAAAAGTCCTCCAACGGCAGTAATTCCTGATATAGCATTGGTCACAGACATGAGTGGTGAATGTAGTGCTGGCGTAACCCCCCAAACTGTGTGATAACCGACGATGCCGGAAAGAGCCAGGGTTGTGGTCATGGTCGTAAAAGCCGAATTTGGAGCTAACACTCCGAGACCAACAAGACCACTCAGGCCTCCTGTGTAAACCAAAGAATCCTTCATTGTTTCTTTAAAATAGTCCCGTGGTACGGGTTCTGCCTTTTTAACTGCATCTGCAGGCTTAGGTGGAGGTGGAATAAATTTTGGAGCCGGTGGTGGCCACAAAAGATTCCCGTTTTCTAGTAGTATGGATCCTCTAACTACTTCATCCTCTAAATTGATGTAGTAGTTTTCTTTGCTATCTCCGATGGAGAGTAAGAATTTGGAAATATTATTCGCATACAATGTTGAACTTTGAGTAGGAAGTCGGGAAGGCAAGTCAGTCAATCCAATGTGCACTACATCTTTGTACGTATATACCTCTCCAGGTTTAGTGGTCTAAAAATAAAAATATCTCAGTTTCATGAAACTGATGAAAGTCTATTTCATATCCAAAAAATGTAATCAATAATATTCCACCTCGATATTTCCTCCCGCTTCAGCAGCCAAATCTACTATAACAGAACCCGGCTTCATGGACTCAATGTGCTCTCTCAAAAGCAACACAGGAGCTTTTTTGCCTATTTAAAAAAGTCAACATACCGTAGCCGTTATAAATAATACACTTCAATGGTCAATTACTAGCGTAATAAAATTAGAAGACTTTAAAAATGCATATACCCGGAATAAGCGCAGTTGATATTATTACGTCTACATCCAAAGCTTGTTTTCCAAATAACTCCCGTTCTGCATTTAAAAACTCCTGAGACATTTCTTTAGCATATCCTCCACCACCTGAAAATTATTTAGGCATAAAAGTAAGTTACTATACGTAGTAAATGCGTCTAAAAATAGGAATTTGGTTGCAAATACCTTACCTTCACCTTCTTCAGCTAACGTAATTGTTAAAAACTCAGCCCCCATAGACTCTACTTGTTCCTTTACCGCAGCTAAGATTTATTTTTTATTAGTTCATAACTAAAATTCAACTGTATTTTTATTTCCCAACTGTTTACCTCGTGTATCGAAAGCTCTGACAATTGCGCCCATATTTCTTGCTTGTCCACAAGCTGCAAGACCTGCAACTCCTCCTCCTATGACTAAGATCTTTGCAGGTGGAACTTTTCCTGCCGCAGTTATTTGCCCTATGATAACAACAATCAACAAAGTTTACAAAACGCCGGCATATGAAGTCAATAAATTAGAGGTACCAGCTATTACCTGTAAAAAAGCGACCAAAATGATTTGCTGCTTCAATAACAGCTCGATAACCCGCAATATTGGCCATAGAACTCAGTGCATCGAAAACTTGAGCTCTACTTATCCGTGGAATGCAATCCATAGCTATAAAATATAAAATACAATGTGTAGTGGATTTACCGTTACTATTCTAACTTCGAACTTTGAACACTTAATCACTATCTGTTAATGCCGTACCGAAAACATTTAAATTTTTCGATGCTAGCTGCTCTATCAACGCTTTATTTTGAGCTGGATACATGAAAGATATCAGTGTGGAATTATTTCTGAATAGATTTACTTCTTCTTTCAGTGGCTGTCTGACTTTCAGAATAATATCTGCAAGCAAGTTAAAAAAAACCGTTATTACAAAAACCTGACATGCACTACCAGAAAAACTTTACCTGACTGAAAAACCGAATTTTTGTCAACAAGTTGAGCCCCATTAGCAGCGTAGTCCGAGTCTCGAAATTTGGCTTCCGCTCCAGCCCCCTTCTCTACTTTCACCTGAAATCCTTTCTTACACAAAGTCGCTGCTACCGCAGGAGAAAGTGAAACCCTACCAAAAAAACTACAATTACACAAAATACCAACTATTCTCTGGCCATTCATTCACGCATAAATACCTTCTTTCATTCGGCCATATCTCTTTGGGGACCCCAATAGTCAAATTTTTATAAGGAATCCCTCTAGGCACAGCTGCAGCGACCTTTGGAGCGTTCGCTGCTACCGCGGCTGCCGGCTTTACTTGAGGATTTGCAGCCGCCTTCCTCAAAACAGTCCATGTTTTGAAGGGTCGTTTACTCACAAACCGAAGAGGCTTGTCATCAATTAACTTGAATATTATCATGATGAATTACGTCCGTCCGACTTCCGACAGCGAAGTAAACAGGATTGTCACTCCCCACACATTCAGACCTGTTCAATCCCACAATTAACTAAAATTAACAACAATCAAAAGGTAATTTAACAATAAAAACCCGGAAAAACCGCAAAAAACCCGGACTAATGTGTAACTTAACTTTCTGAGTCTGGACGGACTGAACTAGGTACCTATTACCTATATAAACTCTCCTTCCTACCTGTTTGTAGTTGTAGTTGTCGGAGCCGAGGAACTTTTAACCGGGAAACACCACCGCTACTTTTTCGGACTAAAAGTTTTTGTTTTAGAGAAAAACTCTAAAAACATAAAATAAAAATTATTACTCACTTTCATTCCATCCAAATCTGTTGATTATAAAAACCGTAAAAAACGGCTACTTTCTGCAAACTCTCTACTCCACTCTCAGCTTGAAAGGTAAATTACAAATATTAACAATTTTACTTAATTTTTTTGGAGATCTCAGACTTTCTTTCGTGCATGTGAATTCTACAATAAACTTATTTACTAATCGAAGCATATGAATTAAAAATTAAGAAAAGAACAAGAAAAACAAACCGGGTATTAGGCTCACTTTTGGTTAAAATATGCTCGTCTTTCCTAATTCCTCTACTACTACTACTACTACTACTGGTTGGTTGGATCTTGGATCTAGATGAAGTCAAAACTCGTCAAGAGTTGTTTTTGTTCCACTCTAATCTCCAAGTATAACCTTCTTCACCTCAGAAGAGATACCAAAAAGCTTAAACTTTACCTATTTTTTTTTCAGCTTCAATTTTAGCATGTACATCCACTCATGCTGCATGCATCCAGTTAAGAACTTTCGTGTAAATTAAACCGAAAAATCGGAGATTGTTCCGGATAGTTGTGTAGTTGGTTGTTTATTTCTACTAACTTTACCGTATGCTCTTCACTACACAACTGGCTTTCTCTGAATTGTTACCAGTTGGAAGTTGGTGATGGGTTATGGGTTATGGGTTTGTGGATGGTGTTACCCTGTACAAAGTACAAGCATAATGTTAAAAATATTTAAGGATTTTGATGATGTTAATTAGTGGTTTTTGGGGAAATGTGAAGTCCCAGTTTACCCCGTTGATTTAAATATCCCTGTTAGATTACATCATTCCTGTTTGGTTTATTCTTGTAAAATCCTGTATATTCCTGGTGGTTCCTGGGAAGAAAGAAGGTAGTAAAGCTGAGCG